>APFE030455982.1:71886-169371 GCA_000404065.3 Pinus taeda | reverse complement strand
TTTTTCTGTCAATCTTCGATCTCCGAGCTGTAATACCTGCAAAATAAAGTACTGGTGTGCCTTTTATCTAGCAACCTGTGGGCTCTGATACCATGTAAATGTGTTAGGAAACCTGCACAGATAAATCTAGATAGTAAAGGTTGAACACAAAACTTTGCAGAGCAAAAACACTAAAAGAAAATCAAAAGAAGAAAAGAATGATTCATTAGAAAATATGTTACAATGCCCATGATATAGCATTATTGGGTGAAGATCCCAAGGTAATGCACTATAGTGGTGATCAATGAGAAGACTCAACACCTACAACAAGTTCCAGAGATAACTAGTCAGTTGCGGAGTTAAAGAAGGAGCAAATCAAGGAGTAAATCATGCAAAAGGAATCTTGCATGCAATCCCTCTAACTAAGAGTCCACATGTAGATGTGTAGTAGTTGCATGCTCTAACTAAGAGTCTGCATGCATGCAATCCAATGCTCTAACTGAGAGTCTGCATGTAAGTGTAGTAGTTCCAACATGCTTCTATAGATATATGAATAGAACTTCTTCTTTTCACCAATATCTTGTGTGAAAAAGGTGATGTAACCTGTCATTTCTTTAGAAATCAAGAACATTAAACAATTTCATCCTCTTTTATATACATATATGAATAGAAATTCTACTTTTATACACAAGTATGAATAGAAAATGTCGTCTGCTTCTATACATATATGAATAGAACTTCTGCTGTTATACACATATATGAATAGAAATTCTGTGTGTCTTGGTCTAGTTGAGCCTCTGCCTCCAGCATTCCTCCAGCAAGAAATGACGAGTTGAGCCTATGCCATCAACATTCCTCCCAAAAGGAATATTTTCATCAGTAAAAACATGTTCTATACTCCCCTAATTAAAAAAAATAATAATAATAGGGGCATATCAATCTTCCTTTCTGACTCTTACAATGTACTTAATTCCATGTCATGTTGTAACAAAATGTGAATATCGCATAAATAAGCAAAAGAGAACCATGTTCTTTGTAATCATACGAATAGATAACATATAAACATTTACCAATGATGGTAAAGTTGGTATTGTGTAACGATCGTAAAATATTTTTTGTGTGAAGAGGTTCATTCTTAATAGTATGTTGCTTAATGATATGCAGATGTAAAGTAAACCCAGGATTTTTACAACGAGGGAGAATGTGAACGATTCATGGTTAATCTAGCAAAAAGAAAAATGTTATTTCAAGGTGGATAAAGGATATTAAAGACTAACATAATTTAAAAAATTAATAATCTACATATTTTGTTCAAAAGGAGTTCACATAAAATAGATAAATTATGTTAAAGTGAATGAGAAGAATCACTTTTGAATTAGATTTTTGTAACCAATGTGTGAGACTTACAAACTAATAACTAATGGGACTATTGTGTTAATGTTTATTTACCACCATTTTGAAAAGAGAAAAGTGGGTTTACATGCATAAAAAATACTTAGCATGAGTTTGATTGCTTGAAGAAGAAATAAATGGGAAGAAAAGTGGGAAAAAAAATAGACATGATGCTTTTGACTTCGAGGAAAAAAAAAAGAGAACAATATATGCATATGCATGCAAAAAAACATAGATATGATGCTTTTGAATTTGGAAAAAAAAGAAAATAATATATGCATATGCATGAACCATAAACATTTCTTTTAAAATATGGTGCATAAAAATATAGCCATGATGTTAATTTCATGAGGGAAATATGGGATATTATGTTAGTATGATTTGGGAAAGAATTGATGTTGCATGAAAGATTGTATTATTTTTTTTGTGAAAAGTACTATGCATGTCAATGCAAGGTATATTTATTTTTTCTTGGGAAAGGGAGATGTGTGTTTATGCAACAACAATAGCTATCATATTAATGAACAATTGGTTGCATGCAAGAGATAATTACTAATGTGTTAACTCTATTTTGGAACAGGGCATGTATTTTCCTGTACTATAATTATTGTAAATAGTTGTTCTTCGGAAGAAAATTGTGGAAATGTTATCTGAATGAACAAGAAATTGCATGCACAAGATAGTAACTATCATGTTACCTTTCCCTTAGAAGGGAACATGCATTTGTATGCATAATAAGAATAATAATATCTATTATATTGGAATAAATTACTTGTTTACATGCACAAAGAAACATTTAGGGGCTAACTTTCTTTGGATAAGTTTTATGTAATTACATGCATGGGAATCAAAGATAACATACTAGTATCCTTTAATTGAATGGTTACAATGGCTTTCCCTTAGGAAAGAATGCTTGTTTGTGTGAGAAGAATCATTGTAATGTGGTACTTATTTTGACATTCCTTGATAATTATATGCTTATAAATTAATGTATGAGTAGTGTTGTTAGAGGAAGCATGTTGTGATATTTTATTTACACTTCATGTATGCAGATCAATATATGTTGAAGAATCATTTTTAAATATTTATTGTTAGTTCGTAAATACTCTACGTATCATCATATAAAAGTTTGATGATGACAACAATGGAAGGAAAGGATGGTGACTTGTGCAAAAGATAGATTTTGTTTAACATTGTGGTAGGTAAAAAACTAATGGTAAATGCAGTTGAGTGCAAGCTACAGGATGGTCCACTGATGGAACAACTAAATCATCAACATGTGAATATTGAATATTTGTGGGTAAATGATATCATAAAGATTGTAATAGCTCATAGCTAGTTATGTTGTTTTGAGATGACACTCCTTATTATATCTTATGACAATGGTTAAAAGATGGACTCCCTTATAAGCCATTGAGTGAGGGGTGAACACTGTCATGAGCGTTTAATAATAAAATTAAATGTTTGTTGGTTTTCACCCTATAGGGTTTCGAGGATATCTCAATGCCTAATGATAGGGTTGTATCTTGTGCTATATTTATTATGTGGATTCGTTGTATGAGATGAGGTTTATAATATCAAGTATGCGTTTAACTAATCTAGTTAAGAGAATCATGAAAATGATGCAAGCTTACATCAAGAAGTTTATGCTAATATGCTAAAGCAATGGTTGTTAATGGTTATATAACTTATTATTCCCTTACTAAAGTACTATATGTAATGATGAAGATTCTATCTAATGGCTAATGAGGAATATGGAATAGTAAATTAGATAGTTACCCATGGGTAAATTGTGTATAAAGTTTCTAACTCCATGCATTTTCACGTGAGGTTACCAAGGGATGTTGCAAGTGGTATGAGAGTTGAATGTTGCAAAACTGACACCTTTGGAAATTTTTAAGCCGAAAAGAAAATCAAGGTATGCTACTAGTGGGCATTAGCTCAGATATCAGTCTAATAAAATACATATTGATATATGTAGTATCCTACTTTTGATATGAGATGCATAATCATGTTTATAACCACATTGAAGAGTAGTAGGTAATAAAGTATGCTGCAAAACTGTGTTCATGACATTTGAATCTCGATGAGGATAAAGAGTAATAAAACCTCTATTACACCTATGAGAAATATTGAACACTCACTATGGAAAGTGAAAATCGGCTACTAACATTTTCAGATATGAACGTATTAATTATTTATTTAATGAACATGGATAAAATTACAATGCACTACTTATAATGAGTGAATGCATGAATGTAAAATATGGGAAATTTCCTTGAAGAGGACGATAAAGTTTTTTAAAAGAACATTGGAATAACCCCTTTATATGTTAAAAATGAATGATGAGATGAGTAGTGAGACTTGGATGTAATAGCTAGTTGTTGACTGAGTCTTGTTATGATTACATTAAGATGGTTGGTAGCACTAATTAGTTAATTTTTCATGACTAACTATTAAAACTTATATGCATGAGTTAAACTTGATTTAATCTTATTCCAAGTTGTAAATAAGTGATTATAGTAGTTGCTTCATGTATCGGTCTATTGGTGAGAGTAAATTGTGGGAATTTGAAATGTTTGGATTGTTACCATAACTATTATTGAAATTTACACATTAATGAATACTTTTATATACTTTTATGCATGACAATGTTGTATGCATCAAACTAAAATGGTTACAAAAGTGAATACTTGTTTGAACAATGCATATTTATGACTACTATTGTTGATGAGATTAAGTAGGAGTAGATTAATGACAACATGAAAACATGTGAAGGTAAAACATTGCAATGTGAATTGTAGCTATAAATGAATGTTTTTATATGCATGATTGTGTTATTTTGAAAATCAGAATATATACCACTTGTATGACAGTTATATTTCCTATCATGGTGTACATAAATTCTTCTTTTGTTTTAATGATAATGTGCATATGGTTCATTATGTAAACCATTGTGGAAAATAGTGCTAAAGATAATTTTACATGCCAAACAATTGTGGATAGTTGTGAAAGCCCAAGATGCATTGGGTTGATGATGGTTTCCTACCTGAAGGAGTTGATTGTGCTTTCCTACCCGAACTTCTTGTACCTAGAGATAGATGATATTAGTAAAGGAAAAGATGGCCAAGATGGTGAAGAGGGTAAAACTCCTGAGGAAACTCTATTGATTTTGGAGACTATTGGAGGAGACCCAAAAAATAACTCATCGACAAGACATTGTTAGAGGAATAGGTAGGATGATTCCAAGAGGAATATTGTATTGGACCCTTTGTGGTCATTTGAATTCTTGAATCAGCTGGCCAGTGGAATTCTAGATTGGACCTAGTATGGTCTCTACCAGAGAACTAACTAGATGTGAAAATGGCTAAATTTTGTTGTGAAAACCAGCTCCCACTAGTTGGGAGGAGAATTCTTTTGTCATTGTAGTTCTCATAGCAGAACAATTAACTAATCATTTATGTGATGAATTTTTTGTATCTTTGTGTAAAAAATTTCATGTACATCTTAACGGGAAAAGAGTCTAGTGCTCTGAAATGAATTATTAGAAGTGTAAGTTCTTTTATTGTGTTACCAATATTTTTAATATCTTAGCAAGGGCTAAGACAATATGCACTTGGTGCATTTATCGATCATTTCTATGATTAGGGAGAGTTGGGTGCTCTCTAAGTAGTTTTAGAAGTACTGTGTGGATGTCTCTAGCTGGAGCTAAGACATTATGCATGTGGTGAAATGATTTATCATTTTTAATGGTTAGAGTATTGGTGCTCTCTAATTACTTGTAGAAATATTGTGATTGAAATATCACCTCACATTTCATAATTGATTGACAGTTAAAAGTATTTCATTTGATTGAAAATGTTGTGACTAATATTGGATTCATTAGTCATATATTATAGGTTCTTTCCATTGAGTGAGGATGATTTGTCAAACCATTCTTAGAGAACTTGCATAAAAGTGACCATCACTTCCAAGAATAATTAGTAAGTAACAGTAACTTGGCATAGATATTATGTTCTTATTCTATGAATTTAAGTAATGTCCAAGTGATGAAAAGTAGACTTCGCATATTTTCACAGCTATAAATTATTATGAATATTGATTTTTCTTATGTTGGAACATTATTTTTTTTTCTTATTGATATTTCTTGGAATGAAATCCTTCATTTTAAAGGGGAGGTGTCCCCTTTTGGGTCGTTTAGACAATTATATCATGAGAAAAAGTTCATTTTCATTGAGCGAAAAACATCAAGGATGGTGTTCTCTTTAAGGCGGGGAGTATGTAATATCCCTATGTTAAACTATTGTAAAAATTCCCATGAAATAATATATTAGTAAATAATAATGATATTTATCTTAATCACTTGTTGATAGAGAATTCATTAGGGTTTTACCTATTAATCCATTCAATTATAATTGATTAGGAGGGGAGTTAATAATACTAAAAATAAATAGGGATAATATGGAATAAAATTATTATTACTTTCTTTAACGAAATCAAGAAGTGGTTAGGATCCGAGTGGTGACAAACCACCACGAGATTACCTTATGAATTGAAAAACAAGAATTTACACGATGCTATGCACTTACATGATGCTATGTTTATGTGTCCAACATTACAAATTATTATTAGAAAAGCTTGCGTAGTGTCAAGCTTTATGTGGAGAAGGAAAACATGAATGGAGAATTATTTTGACCCTCAATGTCATTGCAAGAAACCATGGCCGCTGAGTTCTCAAATATTTTTGTTATCTACATTGTTACATAATTATATTCTTGTCTACATTTTACACAATTATACTACCATGGTTGTCATGCCTAAGAAGGCATAATACTTGGTGTATTTATGATAGGACTACTGCGCCTTGTTCTTTCAAATAAAGGGAAAGAAACCATTGTGAATATATAGGACATAAGATGGAGGAAAAAGGAAAGGGTTATCATGCACATAAAAGCTAAGTTGCCTTGTATTTCCTTAAAAAAAATATTACATGAATTTTGTGTGAAAAAGGTTAAGTAACCTGCCATTTCTTTAGAAAATAAGAACGCCCAGCAAGATCCTCTACTTTTATAGACATGTAAGAATATAAATTCTATGTGTTTTGGTCTAGTTGAGCCTCTGTCGCCAACATTCCTCCAAAAAACAATATTTTCATCAGTAAAAATGGGTATGGATTCACCCAATAAAAAGAAAGAAAAAAACAATAATAGGGGCATATCAATATTCCTTTTTGAGACTAACAAAATGTGACCATCACATAAATAACCAAAATAGAACCGAGATCATTGCAAGCATACCAACAGATAAGATATAAACATCCAATAATTATGGTAAAGTTGCTATTGGGTAAGGATGGTAAAATAATTTTTGTGCATAGAGTTTCATTCCTTAATGATATGCATATCTAAAGTAAATCAAGGATTTTTAAAGGAGCTAGAATGATTCATGGTAAATGTAGTAAAAATAAAAATAAAAAAATTTCCAAGGTGGATTGAGTATATTAAAGACAAGATCTTGAAAAAACTTCAGCCTCGAGGGCTTTGTAATCTGAACTAGGGTTTGAGTTAGGGTTTGGCACTAGTAACCATGGCAGGTTGTGGAGGAGGGAATTTTTCTCCCTCCTACAGTCAAATAGCTGTGAGCATAAGCAAGGAAAATGATCTGCATCACTTCAAGAAACCAATAGAGGTGATAACTGAGGATACTAACATAGAAAATATGAAACCTCACAAACAAAGAGAAAATCATGAGGAAGATAGCAGGGAGAAGAGGAAAGAGGGCAACAATCAGAAACATGCACCTTTGAGGGAGACACTGGTCTACAAACCCAAGTTGACCGTTACTCTTTGGGTCATTTTAAGTGACCCAGCGCTATAGGTGCACAAAGATCACATGGTAGAACAAGGGATCATATGAAAATTTATCAGGATTTGGCCAACAAACAAAGCCTTACGTGCATGGATAAGGAACCATTGGAAACCTAAGGGGGGAAATAAACCTTCACCTTGGATCTAAGGGCTTCTTTATGGTGGTGTTCATGAGCTTAGAGGATAAAGATAGAGTGTTCGAGGGAGGACCCTATTTTTACACTGTTGCAAGCCTTCACATGCGACCATGGGTGATGAATTTTTTCCCAGAACGAGAAACATTCACTTCAGTACTGGTATGGATAAGACTATACTCCCTTCCTTTAGATTATTGGTTGTTAGAGTCTCTAAAGGCTAGCAGTAAAAAACTAGGGCATTTTATAAAGACATCAGATGCAACATTAAGAGGAAAATATACTTCCTTCACTAGGATTTGTGTGGAAATGGACCTATCTGGGGAACTCCTAGATGAGATCATTTTAAAAGTTTATGATGAAGAATGGATGCAAGCAATGGACTATGAGAATGTCCCATTTAGGTTTCACAAGTGCCATGAACACGGGCACCTATACAGAGACTTCTCATTAAAAAAACTAGAAAACAACAAAAAACCACCACAAACAAAGATCCCTAGGGTTTCACTAAGGTGGGGGGTAAGGGGAAAGGGGGAAAGTGGCACCAAAAGAAAATAAACGAGGATGGGCAACTAAGCCACAATAGTTTCAAAATATTAGAAAAAAAAGTTGGAAACAATAGATCAAACCAGAAATTAGAGACTAGAAGCAATGAGAAGGATAGGGATACTAGCATGGAAGATATAACAGAGAAAAAACAGCAACACAATGATCTACCAAGAATTATGGAGCTCAGTAAGGACCATGAAATGACCCTAAGTGAGGTGGGAACCGAGGACCATGAACTACAAGAAATTCTTGAGAAGGAGAACTTGGATGTAGAAAAGTTTCTGGAGTAGGGTATAATCAAAGGAGTTGACTCCCTGCAAAAAGAGGAGTTTGATAGGGTTCAAAAGCTCTTCCTATGGAGATCCCAATTGAAGTGTCCTATAGTAAAAAAGAAACCATGACAGCCAGGAAAATAGAGGGATGAAGACAATGGAGGAAACACCAGGGCACTCTTCCAAGAACCCAAGTAAGAAAAGGGGAAGGAAAAGACATAATGAGTTGTTGAATGTGGAAAACTCATGATCAGCCCAGGTAAGATGAAATATATCACTAGTTACTCTTCTAGAAACCTTTCTTAATGAAGATTACAACCTGGAACATTAGGGGCCTAGGAAGTAAAAGGAAACAAAGAAATCTCAGCTGTAGAATAAAAGAAGAAAAACCAGATATGGTTTTCATTCAGGAAACAAAGTGCTTGATGGATAAAATCATAGAAATACATTTAAAATGGTTAAGCAAGTATGAGTATCTAGAGGTTAAGGCAAACAACTCGGTAGGAGGGATTCTTATGCTTTGGGATCCCCAAAAATTTGGAATCCTGGATGCGGATGTATCCAAGAAGTATCTTTTGTTGGTAATACAACCTCTGGGTGATAAGGAGATTTACATTATTAAAAATGTCTATGGTCATCAAAAACTAAAAGACAATCTCAATCTTCTCACTTCCCTTGTATCCTGATATGCCCTAGATTCTGCCAGGGGATTTCAATATGATCAAATCTCTTACAGAGAAAAAAGATGGCACCAGAGCACCAAGCAGAGACTCCATGGCCTTCTAGAACTTCATAAATAACATGAGACTACTCGATGCTGAAAAAATAAATGACCCTTTCACCTCGAAAAACAAGAGAGGAGGGGCTTCTCAAGTTTCCTCTAAACTAGATAGATTCATGATCTTAGAGGAACTATTTCTCATAGGCCATGACATGTCTACTTTAATCCTTCCTTTTGGAGGCTCAGACCACTAGTCTGTCCAGCTTGAAGCCACTTTTATGGGTACACTGAGGAACATACCTTTTAAGTTTGAAAATGTCTGGCTATCTCACCTTGACTTCACCAGCAATATTGATAAATTCTGGATGGAAGACTTGCCCTTTCGAGGCACTAAAATGTTCATGCTACAACAAAGACTTAAACAAATCAAAGCCAGACTCAAAGATTGGAACAAAAAACAGTTTGGTAACATTTTCAAAGCCAAGAAAGAATTTGAATAGAAACTTCAGGGGATTAATCAACTTATGATCATAGATGGTTTTACCGAGCAAATGAAAACTGAAGATGATTCTCTTCAGAAAGAATGGGATGATAGGTGCAGGCCAGAGGAGATTTTCTTGAGACATAATTTGAGAGTACAGTGGATTAGAGGAGAAAGAAACACAAAGTTTTCTCATAAATCAACTTTGAGTCACAGGTCACATAACAGAATTTCAAAACTCAAGATTCTCAAGAGAAAGAGTTCATCACCCAAAAATAAATGGAATTTTTCCTAGTACAACACTTCCTTAGCATTGCAAAGGAGACTCTCTTAGATAGGTCACAGTTCATTAACAAATTCAAAAGGTACATTCCCAAGCTTGTAACAGGGGAAGACAATCATAACCTTAATAGGGTAGCGTCTAAAGATGAGGTCAGTGAAGTTCTCAACGAGATGCAAAATGGGAAATCTCCTCACCTGAATGGTTTTAATGTGGAATTCTTCAAAGCATACTAGAAAATAGTTAATAAAGAAATCCTTGATACAGTGTAAGACTCAAGAAGATCCAGATCGGTCTTGAAGGCTCTCAATGCATCTTTCATAACTTTGATTCCAAAGTAGGAAAAAGCTATGACACTCGATAGATTTAGACCCATAGCTTTATGTAATGTGGTGTACAAAATTATTTCCAAAGTGATTGCTAATAGACTCAAGCCCCTTGTTCCAGCTCTGGTCTCAGAGGAGCAAACTAGTTACGTGGAAGGAAGTCATATTCTCAATAACATCATACAAGCTCATGAGGTGGTTCACTCTCTTAAGAGCAATAACAAGCAAGTATGATTATACAGCTTGGCCTAGCGAAAGCTTATGACAAGCCAAGCTAGTCTTACATCAGGGCAATGTTGAAAGCTTATGGTTTTGACCACAATTGGATGAGATAGGTAATGGCCCTTACATCCATGGGCAATTTTTCAATCCTGCTTAATGGCTTGCCCTCAAGAACCTTCATACCTTCTAGGGGTCTAAGACAAAGAGATCTGCTCTCCCCCTTCCTCTTTGTGCTCATGATGGAAGGGCTAGGCAGAGTGATAAAATGGGAAAATGTTGAGGGAAGAATCCAGGGTTTGAAACTCACCATAGATGGAGCTACTTCAACTCACCAAAAATTTGTGGATGAAACTATGTTGCAGGGAATTCCACAGTCAAGGAAGCCAAATATTTCAAACAAATCTTGAATGACTTTGCTATGGCCGATGGTATAGAGGTAAGCATTAGCAAATCAAAAGTTTTATTTTTTAACACTGGCATTGCTATTTAGAGAAAACTTACTATAATTCTAGGGTTCCCAAGGGATTAGTTACCTCCAAGTACCTTGGAATGCCCCTTACAAACAAACCTCTAGGCAGGAAAGTGTGGGAGCCGATCATTAAAAAACTTCACGATAACGTCAGGAAATTGACATGTAGATCTTTGAATTTAGCACAGCGCATTGTGCTCACAAAAGTTGTCCTCCAGGCCATACCCATTTTCATGATGTTAGCTCTTCCTGCTCCTAAAGGAGTTTTGCAATAGATAAGGAACATTCAAAGAGATTTTCTTCGGGGCAAAGGAGAAGAGAAAATGAAATGGGCTTTGGTATCTTGGGATAAGCTCTACAAACCTAAGGCCCATGGTGGTTTGGGGCTTCATGACCCCCAAACCCTCAAGAAAGTCTTTGGTGAAAAGCTTTGGTGGAGATGGCTTAAGGAGTCGACAACCCCATGGGCCAATCTTTGGAAATACAAATATGAAAATAATTGTTAGGAGAGGGATCATATTCGAATGTCTAGGCTTATCAAGGGCTCCAAAATTTTCAATATTGCTTGGGAAAATAGGCACATTGTCCAGCAACACAGCTTCTTGGAGATCTAAGCTGGGAACCTAGCAAGGTTCTAGGAGGACAACTGGTAGCAAGAACCAAATGTGTTTAGTGAAGAACTAACCGATCTCAAGAATGACACTAAAAGCAAAGTTTTATGCTTGGTAACTGACTTCTGGGATCAAGTAAGGAACAATGGAAAATGCAGAATATGGAAGGATCTAGGCTACAAGGAAGAGAGCCCTCTAAAAGCTTAGGTAGTCTCTCCTTCTATGGACTTGCGACAAAGGGAGATTTTGGTATCATCGTCATCTGACCAACTAATATGGTTAAGAAATGCATAAGGAAAATTTAACATTGAAGAAGCCAAACGAATAGCCATAGGGTTTGATTATCAAAACCCTAATAAGGTATGGAAGGACCTTTGGTAGCACCTGCATTGGATGAAAATAAAGATGTTTATGTGGTTGGTTCAACAAAATAAAATTCTAACTTGGGAAAATCTTTTGAAGAAAGGTTTTTTTGGCCCATCCAAATTCTATCTATGTGGTTCACAAGAGGAGACGATGGAACACTTAGTCAACCTCTGCCCATTCACCTCCACCTTGTGGGATTGGCTAGCCTCAGTCTTCAGGAAAACTGACAGAGATGACCTCAGCATTACCAACACTTTGAAGAATTGGCGAAAATAATTCTCAGGCAATGATATCAACAAAAAAGCATGGACTCTGGTTCTAGGCTTCTTAATATTGGATGTCTGGAAAGAACGCAATGGCAACATTTTCAAGAAAAAAACTGGCTCAACCCAGAACACTATTGCAAAAATATTAAGACATCTCAAAGACATTGTTGGTGCCATGTTATGGAGACCTCCTAATAACCCGAATCTACCCCAAGACGCTCATATACTACTATAGTCAGTTATCCATTCGCTAGTTCCAGAGAGCATACATAAGGATGTGAGCCAGATAAAAACTGATAAAGACTTTTGGCAACCTCCTCCTCATGGTTTCTTGAAAATTAACATAGATGGAGCCTCTAAATGTAACCCAAGGATGGCTAGTTTTGGTGGGGTCATCAGAGATAAGCAGGGATGCATAAAGGACATCTTTCATAGTCATTTGGGGGTTGCCACAAATAACATGGCAGGGCTCATGGCCTTAGAGAAATGCTTGGAAATACTAATCGAGTCAAATTCTAATAATGCCATCATTGAAGTAGCCTCTGAGATGGTTATTAATGCGGCCAAGAAGATCTGTAATGAAAAAGCACCAGGAAAAGTTTCAAAACATTGGCAGCTTTTACAGGTTTTTTAGCGCATTCATTCCCACCTGTAAACCTTGAGAATGGCCAGTTTTGTTCATGTGTGAAGAAAAGTTAGCCAATATGCGAACTAATCATTTGGCGAATGAAGGAGTGTTTTGCAAGGATAGTTACAGCAGGTATGCTTGGGATTCAACACCCTCATGAAAATTGCATGAGGATTTTCAAAGACAAGTGGCCAAAGATATGGAAAACCTCCAAACTATTAGTAACGAACAAGAAGGAAGACTAGTGGAAGTAGGAGAAAGCGGAAGCGTAAGTCATTCTTAACCATTGATCCACCAAAAAAAAAGAAGAAGAAGAAGAAGAAATATTCTTAAAACAGAGCTTTCTACAAGGGAGTGGCAATTGGTAAACTACATGCCTCTTAGAAGGCCACCAGTCATATATCTTGACACCCTTCGTCATTGAATGGCCATCGAATTGAAAAGTAACCGAAGGCTAACTACTCAAGTGGGCCCGAAGTTTTTTAGATTAGTAGTTTATAATCTTCATCGAGTTCGAAAAGAAGGTAAATATCATACAGGTTTTTGTTCTAATATCTTGGAGGAATGTCAGATCAACAAGGGCTTAATTGTGTGGTTTTCAAGTTCCAAAAGTGATCGAAGCTTAAGTTTCAAACTCGACCCAAACATTTATAAACCAATGGCTCACAATCCTTATCGGGTCTATGTACTAGGTAAAAAGGGCGCATGTTTCCAAGATGTTAGTGTTCGTGATCATTGGATCTCATGGGAACTAGATGGAAAGGACATCAGGTTTCAACATAGGAGGAGGCTAGGTCCAAAACAGACCCAAAGTTTTACACTTTGATTGTTTTTTCACCTCATTGGATTTGTAAAGCTGGTAGAGACTGATCTCACCTTTGAAGCGAATTCTATCGGATCACTGGGGTTCTCATTGAATGGCCATCGAGTTGGCTCATGGATGGTGACTTAAATTGTAAGCCTCAGGTTGAGGGTTGAGGGTTGAGGGTTTATTTTACGTTGTGTAGTTGGTTATTCTTCATAAGGTTAGCCTTTGATGGTCCTTACACTTGTAAAGTCATGTAACATATGTAATATTTCTTGCTATTAATAGAAGGCTCTACTCTTATTCGACCAAAAAAAAGAAAATAATATATTAAAGACACATAATTTAAAAGATTAATAATCTACAATACTCTCTCGAAAATTAATTCATATAAAAGACAAAGAAATCATGTTAAAGTGCATGGCAATAACAAATTTTGAACTAGAATGGGAGATGAATCCATAATCCCGAGCTTAAAGAATCACAACATGTTTCCTCTAACAACACTTCTCATACATTTAAAGAATCATTTTTAAATATTTATTATTGGTTGATAAATACTCTATGTATCATGATATCAAATTTTGCTAATGACAACAATGGCAAAAAGTATGGGACTTGTGCAAATGATAAATTGTGTTTAAGATTGTGGCAGGTAAATAACTAATGGTCCATGCATATGAGTGCGAGATGTGGGATGGTCCACTGATGTGGCAACCATGCCATAAAGATGTAAACATTGAATATTTGTGAGTAAATGATATCATAATCATTGTAATAGCTTATAGCTATTTATGTTGTTTTGAGATGATATTCCTTGTAATATTTTATCACAATTGTTAAAGGATGGACTCCCTTACAAGACAACGAGTGAGGGGTGAACATCCTCATGAGAGTTTAGTAATAAAATTAAACATTTATTGGTTTTCACCCTATGGGGTTTCTATGGTATATCGGTGTCTAATGAAGTCGTTGGATGTTGTGCTACTTTTATGATGTTGAATCCTTGCATGAGTTGATGTTTATAATATCAAGCATGTGTTTAACTAATCTAGTTAAGATAATCATGAAAATGATGCAATGTTACATCCCAAAGTTTATGTTATTATGCTACAACAATGGTTGTTAATGGTTATGTAACTTACTATTCCCTTACTAAAGTATTGTATGTAATGATGAAGATTCTATATAATAGATAATAAGGAATATGGAATACTAAATTAGATAGTTACCCATGGGTAAATTGTGTAAAAAAAACTAACTGCATGCATTTTCATTCGAGGTTACCGAGGGATGTTACATATACAAATTCTTCAAATTCAAAAGTGAAATATAAGATTATTTACTTTTAATAACTTTATCATTTTAAAGTTGATATAAAATTATGGTTTTTGTTTCTTTTTGAGTTAAATTTGTATTTCCCTATATTTTCATCCGAGTGTTGGCATTATGATGTATGTACTGTACTTGATGGCAAACCACTTTAGCAAAACAACCCTCTTGTATATGGTAACCAGATGAATCTACAGAAGAGATATCAGATTTGTAGGGCAGCTTCAAGGAATCAGTTAAGAAAGTAACTCACTTCGATGATAGATCATAGTACTGCAAGCTAACAGCACAAAGTTACAGATCAGACTACACAAAATGAAGAAAGAGATATATACATAGGTTCACCATGGACCAATCCGTGTATACACATGGATTCATTGTATACAAGTCACGTATATGTACACAGGCAATTTCTGTGTATACCTTGGAAAACTAAATGTTTGGTCCGAACTATTTGGTCCATGGTATTTTGATCCATGGTATTGGTCCAAGGTATTGGGTCCGAGGAATTGACCCCAAGTATTTGGTCCAAGGTATTGGTCCTAAGTGGTTTTGGTCCATTGTATTGAGAAATTCCTAAAACTATAAAACGAGGAGAAGATCATTGGCCAAGTGTGCAAGGATCGAATATCTGATATAGTGAGATCTAATATGCAGGTTATTAGCTTATGGTGTCATGCTAGATCTGAACTGAGGAAGAACCTTAGCACTTGATGAAGGATAAGATCTAATGATGTATCGAGTTCTTAAGGCTTGAAGTGAATTATCTTTATGTGGTTTGATCATGTATCTGAATAACTGGCACATGTTATAGTCTGTAAAAATGACTATCTTGGTATGATTGAAGTCTAGAATAGTTGTTATGTTTAAATCATCTTTTACAAATCTGTACACAGGTTTACTTCAGAAAAGAAGCGTATACACTCTGGTTCTACATATCAAAATAGCGTATACATCATAAATTTGATTTGCAGATCTGTACATTGGTTCGCTCTAAGGAAAGCGCATATACACAGAGGTTTGACACATGGAAGTAGCAAATACCTTATAAAATATGTTTTAGTTGCTTTTGTTCGCTATTATAGTGTTCTAGGTTATTGCTTGGGTTCTGGTTATTCTATTCTGGTGATAACATTCTAAATGATCAGATTGATGAAGTGATTGATTGATCTAGTTGTGGTTGGTTCAAAAGGAAATTTGTTGATCCAGATATATTTGATGATTGAATGATGTTGTTGATGGATCTAGTCTGAAAATGTATGAAACATTGTCCCTGGAAGAAAAGAGAAGGTTGTATCCTTCTATAGGTAGAAGCCTGCATACTGGTATAAGAATGCACTAGTACAAAAATTGTAAACAAAAATCTCTTATTATTAAAAGAATACAAAGACGATTGCAGCAGGTGGTTTTCACCCACATTGGGTTTCCACCTTATATCTTGGTGTTCATGTATGTTTTTATGTGTGATGATCTATTCTATTTTTACTACACCTGGTTACTGTTTATATGGTTCTGATGCACTAATTAAAGATTAATATATGATGAATTCACTGAATCATAAGTTTGTTGGATATATGCTAGTTGCTCTAAACACAGTTGAGTGTACACGCAAGTTCCCTTAACTGAAGTAGCATATATGAATCTGATTATGGAAATGAAAAATGATTAGTTTGATAATACTAATTTAGCCCTCCTCTCAGTATTATTTCCAACAATTGGTATCAGAGCAAGTCCTTCAGAAGAAGTTTGATTTCTTGAAGGAAGATCCATCATCATGAGTAATCAAGAAAGTAATGGATCGATCAGACCACCAATCTTTGATGGGATAAACTTTGTTTATTGGAAGGTAAGAACCACAACCTATCTTCAATCTCTTGGAACAGATGTCTGGGAAATCATGGAAGGAGGATATACATTTCCATCAGCAATTCCTACAGATGCAGCAGGTAAAAAGCAATATGAAACCAATTCCAAGGCTATCAATACATTATTGGGAAGTTTATCACAATCACAGTTTGTCAAAGTTATGCAGCGCAAATCAGCCAAAGAAATATGGGACAAAATCATTCTAAGCTACGAAAGAGACTCTCAGGTAAAACATGCTAAACTGCAAACTCTCAGAATTGAATATCAAACTCTCAAGATGCACAATGAAGAAAGTGTAGCTAGTTACTTCTTACGTATAGATGAGATTGTTAATTGCATGAATAATCTAGGTGAAGAGATAAAGGAAGTTACCTTAGTTGAAAAAGTTTTAAGATCCTTATCTGCTAAATTTGAATCAAAAGTATCTACCATAGAAGAAAAGCAGGATCTACAGACTATTAATATGACACAACTTCATAGAATCTTAACTGCCTTTGAGATGAGAAAAGGAGGTTGTTTAGATATGAGAGAATCCGCATTTAAAGCTTCAGCAAAAGGAAAAGAGGAACTCAATGAATCAGGAAATATTTCAGAAGAAGAAGAGGAAGCAAACTTTGTCAAGAATCTTCAATGGGGTTTTGGTAGATTCAGAGGTAAACTACCTTTCAAATTTTTTTCCTGTGGTAGAGTCACTCATTATGCTGCCAAATGTCCTCATAAATATAAATATGATAAACGGAAGGAAACTACAAAATGGAATAGAAAACAAAGTGTAAGTAGAAAGAGCTACTATACTCATGAACATAGCGATGGTTTATCAAATAGTGATGAAGATGAAAATAGTAATGAATATAGACTTCGATGGCTTATGAAGATGATGATTTTTTGGACACTTTAGATAAAGATGATCTTTATGAAGAAATCTCTAAACTCAAAATCTATTTAGAAGAAAAGAATATGATTATAGATACATTGACATACCAACTTTCTAAAAGAGAAAATCACAATGAAAATCTAGAATGTGAAATTGTGGGTCTAAGAAAGGATCTTGAGAAAAAAAATGCTCTCAATCTTAGATTTGCTAAAGGATCAAAAACCTTAAATGAAATTATCAAAGTGAACCACTCTCCTTTGATAAAGATAGGTCTTGGATATACTGAAGAAACCTCTCAATCAAAAAATTCGTCTACCTCCACTAAAAGCTATCTTGATGCAACAAAGAGTAGTGAACAGTTCCACAATCATCAGCAAAGGCATAAAGCAAATCACCAGGTAAACCAAGCTCAATTTACTTCAAGGATGAATAGAAGCCACAATCAACCTCATGTAAATTGTACTCAAACTGCTTCAAAGAATATCAATAGAAACTACAACCACCAGGTCAGCAGGAGGAACTTCAACTACAATCAACAGGTTGGTAGATTTGATAATCACAGAACTTCTTTAATGGTCAATGTTTCTCATGTCATAATTTTGGACACAAAGTTGCTCAATGTGTTGCCTACAAAAATATCATGACTAGAGAAGCATGAAATCAAAGGAATGTGACAGGGATCAAGAAAAGTTCCTATAATAACTTTTCACTCCTTGAAAGAGAAATAGAATGCTCAATATATAACAACTTTGGCCATGAAGAATCTAAATGTAGGAGTAAATTTCGGCAAAAATCTTAGAAGGAGAAAACTCCATTAAATCCCAAAATATGGAGAAAGAAATAACCACAAACAAAAAGATGTGGTATAGCCTTGTATGCAAAAGGACTTGAAAATCAGTGGTACATTGATAGTGGATGCTCAAAACACATGATAAATGGTAGAGGAAAACTACACTCATATAATGCCTTAGAAAAGGAAAAGAGTGTCTCATTTGGAAATGACACTCCTGCTATCATAAAAGGTAAAGGCTCGCTTTTCTTGAAAGAAAATGTTAAAGCTGGAAATGTTGTGTATGTTAATGGCTTAAAGCATAATCTGTTGAGTATGAGTCAAATGTGTGATCAAGGAAATGAAGTAGTGTTTCGATCAAATGGATGTGCTGTTTGTGAGCTTGATACATGAGAAACCATGATCAAAGGGACAAGAACTCCAAACAACCTATACATACTCAAGGGAGGACAACAACAATGTTATCTAAGAAAAAATGATGAAAACTAGCTATGGCACAGAAGATTGGGACATCTAAGCTTTTCTCAAATAAGAAAAGCATGCAAATTTCGGGTTGTTCGTGATCTTCCAAATATGAACATTCCTTAAAATACTATATTAAAATCATGTCAATTCAGTAAGCAAACCAGATCTCAATTCATCGAAAAGGAAGGGTCAACTAGTAAGCCTCTTGAACTTGTCCATACTTACTTATGTGGTCCATCAAGAAAAAAGTCACCTCATGGAGAAGAATACTTTATATTGTTCATTGATGATTTCTCCAAAATGTGTTGGATAGGTCTTCTAAAGCATCAAGATGAAGCATTTGAAAAGTTCAAAGCCTTCAAAGCTTTGGTTCAAAATGAATCAGATCGCAAAATCAAATGCCTCAGATCTTATCGAGGAGGGGAATTTATCTCAGATGAATTTTTTGACTTTTGTCAACAACATGGAATAAAAAGGTAGTTTTCCACTGCAAGGACTCCTCAACAAAATGGAGTGGTAGAAAGAATGAACAAAATTGTTCAACAAATGGCTCGTGATATGCTAGATGAATCTAGAACTCCTGCAACCTTTTATGGTGAAGCTGCATTTTTTGTCATCACTATTCTCAACCAAGCAAATGTTCGGTTAAACATCACTCAAACTCCACATGAACTTTGGTATGGTAAGACTCTTACTATAAATACTTCAAATTTTTTGGAAGCAAATGTTACATCAAAAGGACTGATGAAAAACTTGGTAAGTTTGAACAGAGAGCAGATGAAGGTATTCTACTTGGCTACTCTTTTGAAAGTAAAGGATATAAATGTTACAATAAAAGACTTGGGAAATTATTTAAAGTATTGATGCTGTGGTTGATGAAGCACGCAAAAAACATAAACAGATAAAAACCAAAGATTATGAAGAAGATGAGGATCATTTTCCCACATCAAAGTACACTGATTCTGAAGAAGAAACCAATGAAGCACCAAAAGAAGAGATAATGATAGAAGAAAAGACTCTGTCTAGGTATGTTCAGAAAAATCATCCAAAATCTCAAATTTTAGGAGAAAAAGGAGCAGGTGTGCAAATTAGAAGAACCATTGTCGAAGCTTCAATCTATCTAGCATTACTGTCTCCCACTAAACCTCAAAATGTAAATGAAGCATGGAGAGATGAATGTTCGGTCAAGGCCATGAATGAAGAACTTGAGAAAATTGAAAAGAATAATACTTAGGAATTAGTTCTTAGACCTCAAGATAAGAATATCATAGGAACTAAATGGATATTCAAAATAAGCTGAACGAAAATGGAGAAGTTATTAGAAACAAGGCCAAACTTGTTTGTAAAGGATATGCTCAACAAGAAGGTATATATTTCGAAGAAACTTTTGCACCTGTTGCTAGACTTGAAGCTATCAGAATGTTTCTTGCTCTTTTTAGTTTTTAAAAATTGATACCAAATGGCTGTAAAATCTGCCATTCTTAATGGAGACTTAGAAGAAGTTTATATTGAACAACCAGAAGGATTCATTCTTAGAAATGATGCAAAACTTGTATGTAAACTCATAAAATCTCTCTATGGTCTAAAACAGGCTCCAAGGGCATGGTATTGCCGTCTTGACAAATATCTCCATCAACAAGGTTTTTCAAAAGGTTCAGCAGATAGAAATCTATACACAAAGATGGACACTGATAAATTGCTAATAATTATTGTCTATGTTGATGATATCATTTTTGGTGGCAATGAAGAATGCATGAATCAGAATTTTGCTTCAGTAATGCAACAAGAATTTGAAATTTCCTTGCTTGGTGAACTTATCTACTTTCTTAGTCTACAAGTGTAGCAAAATAAAGATGGTATTTTTCTCTCACAAACCAAATATCTCAAACAGATCCTGAAAAAGTATGGCATGGAAGATTCTAAACTAGTATGTACTCCAATGGTAACACGATGTATTCATAGCTCAAATGATGAATCAACAGTGGTACATCAACCAACTTATAGATCCATGATTGGCAGTATTCCTTATCTAACAGGTACTCGACCGGACATCGTGCATGCGGTAGGAATAGTTAGAAGATTCCAAGCAAATCCAAAGGAATCACATCTTCAGGTAGTCAAAAGAATTTTCAAATATCTTCAAGGAACATAGAACTTTTGCTTATGGTATCCTAGAGATATGCATCTTACACTTCATACATATACAGATGGAGATTGGGCAGAAAGTGTTGATGACGGAAAAAGCACTAGTGGTGGTTCTTTCTATATGGGTTCCAGGTGTTGAGCTATGGAAAAGGTATGAATTTTCCATTTATTTCCTTATCTTTATTGTTTATCATAACTCCTTTTATTCTTAAGATCATAATATATCAAATAATTATAGTAAAAACTATGGAGTTATTGATTATTGCGAATTAGTTAATTATTATATTTATCCATGCATAAAATAGAAGAAATGGAAAACTACCATTTTGAAGGAAAACACAAAACAGAGTAACTATTGTTCCTTCACCAGGAAGCCGTATCTAGACAAGCAGATCAGGATCAGAGCATATAGTAAGGATAAGGATGGAAAATCGTAGCATTAGTGCAAGAAGACAAAGCGATCAACTAGAGTTAGAAGATGGAGCGTATCCCTCAGGATCTCTTTATCCTGAAGGATCGTTGTTTTACAGTCTATTTATTTTTCCTTGTTTCATCCACCTATCCAATATAAAAAGGACAGTGCTTGTAAAGATTGGAAGGATCACTTATCATTATTCAGAATTCGCTATTGTATTTCTCTGATCATCGACTCTCGTTGATTAAAATAGAGTATGATTGCCTGTAATATTTTCATATGATTAATACATAAGTCAGTTGTTGTTCTATTCATTTGTACTGAAGTAGTCCAGTAGTGTTTCACTAGCGGCTAAGGGCCCGACCCTAGTGGATCCACTTGCTATCTATACCATTACATATAATTGCAGTTGTGTGATGGTTTGGTTTGGTTTTAATTCATTTAAATCACATTACTTTAGAGTTGTTTGTTTCCAGAGTTTATGAATTGATGTAACTGTAACTGAATTTCGTTGTCGTTCCTTTTCATCACAATAAGATTATTACTTTCTACAAACTATATTGTTATGTTGTTCATTTCAATTATAAAGCTTCGTTGTTCATTCCAGTAAACTGACTTTGATGTTCATTACAGATTGTTGCTCATTTCTACTAAATAGCATTGTTGTTCATTTCCTTTCTGCAAGTATATGGTTTTTCCTTTTAGCATTATTACAGTTAGTGTATTTATTCCATTTCTATTAGCAACATTGTTGATCTAATTTCTTGCTATTTCCAATTAGTTGTTTTAGTGTGGATTGTAAGATCAACAACTGTAAAGAACATTGACTATTACTGTCAGAGTTCTCAGATTGAGGATCTTGTTTATGTTTGATTTCATTTACATCAGTTGACAAAGGAAAGAGATATTGCTACTGCATCCTTCACTGGTAATTGTTGTTAATTTCTTACGTGAATGATTTAGTTTCGGAGCATTGAGTTTCTTTTAGATTGTAAGTACGTTTGATTTTAAGCATCCATTTACTCTAGTATTTGAAGCATTGTACTGCAGATTGGAAAACATTACTCTTGGATTGAATTGAAAACCTCAGACTGATTACACTCTTGAAATAGAAAATTGCACCTAGATTGATAATTAATGTAGGATAAATAGGAGTTAAAAAGACACCTTTTATACCTCAACATTTTGGTGCCATTGCCGGGGAGAGTGTAACCATTTCTTTTTTTTCAGAGAGTAGTGTGCATCTGGTGAGTGCCTACTAGGAGAGAATTGGGTATTAAAAAAGGAAGGTAATAACCTGCGTACGGAGCATGTAACAACCCTTCTCCCCCACCCGCTTTCCAGCAGATTTGTTAATTTTCTTTTTTTGGGTAGAAATAAATGTTTGAGTTGTCTGTATGACTAAGATGAACAAACTTGAAAATACTCCTAAACTACTACCCAAGCCTGATAAAGCTAAGGGACCGACGACCCTTGGTCGATCAACCTTCATAAACGAAATCATTAAGCAAGTCGAATCTCAGCCATGAATGGGGCCTACAAAAGTTGCTTCTAGACAACCTACTGGTTCGCTTCGGGCCACAATTTCACCATATGTAGCGTTTGCTGAGGTGCACAACCAAACATAAGACACTGAGCAATATTTTCAAGAAATGGAGAATTCTCGCCGAATTTCTTTTGACGAAGGAAACTGTAGTAATCACCACGAAGGAGGAGAAGAAATAAGGGGAATAGAAGAGCCAAAATCCCCTCTTGAAATAGTTCTAACACCTAATAGCCCAAATAAGGGAAGTGTCGTTAAGGTCATCCAAAAAAAAACAGAAGAACCTGAAAAGCCAAGATCCCCCCAGATAATAGTTCAACAAGGACCACCCATTATCCCAGACCAAGGAAGTGTTGTCAAGGCCATTCCTACTCCTTCTAGTTAGCCTAGGAATAACTCCCTAGAAATCCCCAAAGGATATTGCCACATATTTGATCAAATGGCCCAAAACCAGCAACCACCTCAAACCTCCACACTGCAATTTCCCATTGTGGATACTACAGTTAATACACCTTGGAAGCCCATTCCTCTCCAACATATTCCTACATTCCATGGCCTAACATTGGAAGATCCAGATGCATTTCTGTCTAAATTCGATGTATTATGCTGGGGGTATGAGTATACCACTTATGCCCAAAAAATAAAACTATTTCCCTCCACATTAAAAGGAGCGACTTTACGATGGTTTATGGCGTTAGGTGGAGGTGTTATAAATGACTACGATCATATGAAACGTGCTTTTCTAAAGAAATATCAGGATTACTGTAGGTCCAAAGAATTAAAGGATGAAATATTTCAAATGACAGCGAGACCTAATGAAAGACTAGAAGAATATGTAGAACACTTTCAACATAATCTCGAGAGATCTCGTATGCATCTTTACCCTCTCCTGACAATGTGTTAAAAACTACATTAATTAAAGGCATGAAAGAGCAATGGGTTGAAACATTAAACATGATGGGTAGAGGTGACATATATCAGGAAATTTTTGCTGACATCATTAATTTGTGTATAAGGAGTTCGAGAGGCAGCACAAGACTAAAGCCAGCAGAATGTGACATGATCACAAGGGATAGTAAGGTCCCCAATGGAGGTATAACCCGTGTAGAAATCGGTAATCTACTAGAAGATTTCAAAACCGATATTCTAGGGATTGTTTTAATGCAGTTTGACATCATGCAAGCTAAACAAAGACAAGCATAAGTAGAGAAAAATTTGCCAATATTCTACCCCAGATGCAGAAAGAAACACAACCACAAAGAGTGCCCGTTGGATGTAGTCTAGGTTTGTGCCATCTGCACGAAAGATCACTCCATAGAAAGCTGCCCCTCACTCCTGGGATTGAAAGCAGTTTACAAGGAAGCAGAAGAAGAAACAAAACTAGTTTACCTACTCAATCAGTGCCGCCAGTGGCAGCCATGACAAACAAGTATTCTTGTTGATCCATCCTCTTCCTTTCAACCTCCTCAATATAATTCTCAACAATATAATGGAATGTGGCAGAGTCAACCACCTTTAACTACCTCATCACAATAGCCATTTCCCATATCATTATGGCCAAATCAAACAAATCAAACCAACTGGCCATACTTTCCTTACTGTCCACCACTTTGGCAATTCATATCCAACACGATGGTCACCCTCCACCTCACAGAGTCAAACCTAGCAGTTGCACTAGGAAAGACCAATAAATTAGCCAACTGGAACGATTCCTCTCCCTCAACCTACACTTCCATCACCTTATACATTGCAACAAAATCCCCAGACCAACTTAAGACCACAACTCCCAGCCCAACCCAAACCAAACCCCAAAAATAGACTGGTTCAATTTGTTCAAATAATTGAAGGACCATAACAAGAAACCGAGTTAAGGGAGTGCAACGACAATAAATTAATATCTGGGCACATCATAGAAACAGAGGGTGACAAAAATGATCAAGTTGAAAAATCGTTACCTTTAGAACAAACACTACAAGAAGAAAGTGTGGTTAGACAACAAACTCATGAACAAGCAACCACCTCTTCTCCTGCATTCGCAGAACGATTAATCATATCGCGCCCAATAGAACATCATGATTTTGATCTTCTCGGAGAATTAAGAAATTTGTGTATAAAAATTCCACTCCTCCAAGCTATCCAAGATATCCCAATTTATGCAAAAACCGTTAAAGAATTATGTACAAAAAATCCCAAGAGGAGAATAACAACTAACCTAGCTATCCAAGTAGTCGGCACCCTAACTAACTTATTATCAGGAAGAGAAGCACCTATAAAATATGAGGACCCAGGAAATCCTATAGTTACGATGCAAATCAATGGATGCTCCTTCCCAAATTCATTGGTTTATTTAGGAGCTGCAGTCAAGATTTTAACAACCACCACTTGTCAAAATCTTGGCATTACATCATTAGACCCAACCAAAACCTTATTGGAGTTGGCTGACTAATCCGTAGTTAGACCAGAAGGTACACTACATGATGTAATGGTATTTATAGATTCCTGGGAATACCCTACAAACTTTTTCATTATTAATCCCAAAGACTGACTAGATGGACATCCTTTAATTTTAGGTAGACCCTAGCTGGCAACTGTTGGCACCTACATTAGTTGTCGACAAGGTAGCATGACTATATCAAGAGGGAGTAATGTCAAGAATTTAACCTTATACCCTCCAGCCCAACCAAGCCTCACAATAATTAAAACAAAGAAACAACCTGTATAATACCTGACAGAAAATATTGGATCACCATTAACCATTGAAGATGCCCTCGAATTTAAAGACCAAATAGAGGACAATATCATTAACAGCTTCATCAACCAACCAGAAACCAGATCCCATTTACAATGTCACATGATTGAGGCAACATTCGATAATGATGTAGAAGAAGATCCCTTGAAGACACTCATGATGAATAAATACCCACCACCTCTATTTACAATAGCGAAACTATAGAAATTGAACTAGGAAAAACTTTGAACGCTAACAATAATCTGACTGCTAAACAAGAAGAAAAGTTGGTCCAACTATTGAGAAAATATAAAGAAGCTTTTGCATGGGATTACCCAGACATGAAAGGAATTCATCCCCAGTTGTGTACACACCACATTTATACAGAAAAGGATGCTACACCCGTTCACCAACCCCAATGGAGATTAAACCCTCATCTTAAGGATATTGTGAAAGTTGAATTGCAAAAACTTTTGGATGTAAAATTTATTTACCCAATGTTTGATAGCAAGTGGGTCTCTCCATTGGTAGTGGTGCCAAAGAAGAATGGGAAGTGGCACATATTTGTAGACTATAGAGAATTGAACAAAGCAACCCAGAAAGACAACTTTCCCCTTTCATTCATTGATCAGGTATTAGATACATTAACAAGAAAGAAATTATTTTCTTTCATAAATGGCTTCAATGGATACAATCAGATTCAGGTTGCCCCTGAAGATCAGGATAAAACCACTTTTACCTACCCTTGGGAAACATTTTCTTACAGAGTCTTACCTTTTGGGTTATGTAATGATCCTACAACATTTCAGAGGGCCATCCTCAGCATTTTTTCATATCTAATAAATGAAGGGCTCGAAGTATATATGGATGATTTCACATCTTATGGGGATGACTTTGAGCTAGCATTACAAACATTGGAAAAAGTGTTGCAAAGATGCATTTCCACCAAGCTCTGTTTGAGCCATGAAAATTGTCATATGATGATGACCGAAGGATTAATATTAGGTCATTATATCTCAGCAACTGGAATACAGGTAGATCCGGCTAAAATTCAGATAATTTTTTTAATACGTACTCCTACCACAGAAACAGAGGTCCACAGTTTTATGGAATTTTCTAGTTATTATAGAAGATTTATAGAGCATTTTTCTCAAAGTTTTTCACCTTTATATGCAGTGACATGGAACGTTTATTTTATTTGGATAGACAAGTGTGACCATGCTTTTGAGGATCTGAAAAATCTTGTGTCGATAGCCCCAATGTTAAGGGACCCCAATTGGGATTTGCCATTTCAAATTTCATATGATGCTTCAAACACACCAATAGGAGCAGTTCTTGGGCAGGAAGAAGATAGAAAGCTATATGCAATTTATTATATTAGCAAGAATCTATCTCCTGCTGAATTAAACTATACTGTGAATGAAAAAGAATTTTTAGCTGTAACGCATGCTGTAAATAAGTTTAGACATTATATAACTAGGTATCCTGTAGTTTTATATACAGATCACTCTACCATAAAATATTTAGCGAATAGACAAGTTACAAATGGTAGAGTAACAAGATGGTTGATTCTCTTGTAGGAATTTTACATCACAATTAAGGATTGACCTAGAAACGAGAATCCTGTAGCTAATTTTCTCTCACGAATGCCAAAGCCAGCAGACACAGCAACAGTTGAATATCAATTTCCGGATGAACATTTGTTTTTTGTTACTGCCAAAAAACCATGGTATGCTAACATTGCAAATTACTTAGTAGTAGGAAAATTACATGAGAATTTAACACCTAATGAACCAAAGCAGATAGTGCAGTGCAGTACCTGATTCTCTTGGATTAGGGGCTACTTATTTCATACAGGGGTAGACATGCACATCAGAAGATGCATCCAATAAGATGAAATATTTGATGTTCTAAAAACATGCCATGATGGGTCGTGTGGCAGACATTTCGTAGACCGTAGGACCAGTCACGAGGTTCTACAAATAGGTTATTACTGGCCCACTATTTTTAAATATGCTAAAAATTTTGTTCAAGCATGTGACAGTTGCCAAAGGGTAGGACGCCTTGGACAATCAGATGAAATGCCTCTAAACCTATAGTTAGTAACTGAGCCATTTGAGCGATGGGCACTCAATTTTATTGGTCCTATTAACCCATCATAAAATTAGAAAACATACATACTGGTTGCAACAAATTATGTTACCAAATGGGTTGAAGCAGAGGTAGTGCCAAGAGCTACAGAGGATTTTGTAATACATTTTCTCTTCAATTATTTATGCTATATAGTCTCCCGAGGGAGGTAATTACAGAAGGAGGACCACAATTTGTACATAATAAAAGCGCTGCAATATTAAATAATTACCTCACTTTGCACAAAATTACAACCCCATACCACCCACAAGTGAATGGCCAAATAGAAAGCACTAATAAGCTAATTGAGGCAATACTGACAAAAAAAATTGCATCACACAGATGCGACTAGGCTTTAAGATTGTCGGAAGCCTTGTGGGCATACCAAACAATGTGGAGAAAGGCCACCGAGTATTCACCATATCAATTAGTATTTGGGAATGAACCCATATTTCCAATTGAATTCAAAATTCAAACATTAAGAACAGCACAGGAGGTGGGTTTGAATTTAAATGAGGACCAGACTAATAGATTACAGCAAATAAATGAGTTAGATGAAATCAGGCTCTCAGCTCTTCAACACATTGCATTAATTCAACAGCAGAGAGCAAAGTGGCATGATGCTCTGATTAAAAAGAAAATCTTCCACGAAGGAGACTAGGCACTCCTATACAATTATGGGTTTTAGGATTTTCTCAGAAAACTCCAGACGCGATGGCTTGGACTTGGACCTTATGAGATACAGAAAGTGCATGACAATTGCACCATTACATTGACTACCATTGATGGATCTAGACACCCTTTCAAAGCAAATGCTCATTGAGTGCTATTGTATCACAAACCGCTTACTCAGGAATCCTTTTGCCAACAATTACAAGAAGACTTGACTATGCAGATTCTTGCTGAGGAAGATAACCCCTCCTCAGCATCAATTCATTGAAAAATTTTGTTGATTCTAAATTTCGTATATAAACTTTTCTTTTTCTTTTTTTTCAAATTTTGCTTCTATAAATTATTTATTTTGCACATATTTTTGTTGTTGTTCCATTTAGGGAGCAACAGATGAATTTTTTATTTTGTTTTCATGTTGTTCCTCTTAAGGAACAACTAATTTTCCTCCAAAGGAACAACAGTTGTTCCTCTTAAGGAAAAACACTTTTGTATGGTTTTATTTTTGTGTTGTTCCTCTTAAGGAACAACTATTGTTCCTCCAAAGGAATAACAACCATTCCTCTTAAGGAACAACGCTTCCGCATCTTTGCATTTTTGTTGTTCCTTCTAAAGGAACAACTGTTGTTCCTCCTAAGGAACAACTGTTGTTCCTCCTAAGGAACAACAACTGTTCCTCAAGGAACAACACTTCGCATGTTTATTTTTGTTGTTCATTTTAAAGGAACAACTGTTATTCCTTGTAAGGAATAGCAGTCATTCCTCTTAAGCAACAACACTTATGCATCTTTGCATTTTTGATGTTCCTTCTAAAGGAATAGCTATTGTTCCTCCTAAGGAACAGTAATCGTTCCTCTTAAGGAACAACACTTCCATGTCTTTTCATTTATGTTGTTCCTTCTAAAGGAACAATTGCTATTCCTCCTAATCAACAACAATCATTCCTCTTAAGGAACAACACTTCTACATGCTTATTTTTGTTGTTCCTTTTAAAGGAACAGGTGTTGTTCCTCCTAAGGAATAGCAACCATTCCTCTTAAGGAACAACACTTCTTCGTATTTGCATTTTTTGTTGTTCCTTTTAAAAGGAACAATTGTTGTTCCTCCTAAGGAACAACACTGTCGCATGATTGTATTTTCACTATTCCTCTTAAGGAACAACTATTGTTCCTTTTAAAGAACAGTTGTCATTCCTCTTAAGGAACAACACTACGCGTGTCCCTATTTTTCTCCACGTGATTCATATTTTTGCTGTACCATTTTAGGAACAACTATTGTTCCTCTTAAAGAACAGCAGTCATTCCTCTTAAGGAACAACAACCCGCGTGTATTTCTTTTGTCATTCCATTTAAAATAAAAGCAAGAAGACCTACTTACATTTGCACCATTCCTTCTAAGGAACAATGATTTTGATTTGGAATGTTTTTTGGTTGTTCCACCTAAGGATCCACACTTTATTTTGTGCTTGTTTTACTTGTTGTTCTCCTTAAGGAATAACAGTTTCGCGTGTGATTTGTTTCCTTTTTTTTTGTCGTTCCTTTTAAAGGAACCATAGTTTTGGGTGAAGATGTTATTTTTGTTGCTCCTCTTAAGGAACAATAGCTGTTCCATATAAGGAACAACACTTTTTGAGTGCATTTTTCGTTGTTTCTCTTAAAGAACAACAAATTTTATTGAGAGTTTTTGTGAATAATGTTTCGCTCTTCATGATCCTTTCAATGCAAAGATAAAAATACATGCAAGGACACAAAAATTAGAAATTACTGAAATAAGAAAATCAAAGAAAAATTTTCATCTCTCAAGAGATTTCTTTGTATTGATAAGAAAAAGGAAAGGACACAACTATTTATATCACTTTGCTATATTTATCTTCACTAAAACTTAAATTGATTGATTGTTTTTATCATTTTGGTTCTTCCCTAATTCTCACAATTCTCTTTGATTATTATTATTGAATAAGAATAAGGGCATATTTTCCCTATTAAGATGTTTAGACTTCTTCCACCATTCCTACTCTTAAGGAGTGTTGAGCCATCCTCTATGTATAAATAGGAAGTGCTAGATAAAAGAAAAGAAAAAGAAAAAATATATATCTATATGATTGCTAACAATTCTATGATTTGTCAAATGGAGGATAGGGGGTCTCATCAAGAGCCGACCTACCATGACCATAAGAAATCAGTGAAGTGGCATTCCCACTATGGCCACCACACCAAGGATATGATCCAATGGGCACAGCAGAAAAAAATAGAAGTCCTTGGAAGAGGAGGTCTTATTACGAGCCGACCTGTGCACATTTCACTTCTTCCGGGTGAATGTCATTGTGATCCAACTGGTTACCAAGCCAACACAATGGCCTCCATTTTGACATCACAAAGCACTTTCCTAAGCATATATAAAAGTTTATGGTTCCAAGGGTGAAAAAGCAACTTTGTCAAGGTTATAAACACCTGTGGGCAACAAAGCTCTGTTGATGGTATTGGAGTCATATTTTTCAACACCAATAGTAATTATAGACCCTTTTCTTATTTCTTTATATTTATTTCAAAAGAGCTTATGTTACAAAATTCCTTTTTGAACCTTTTATTCATGAATATCGTTTAAAATCAATCATAAACGACTTAAGTGGGATGAGGATCGCATAAGCATTTTACCTACGTCAGTTGTCCTTTTCCCTTTTTCACATCAATCCATAGCACCTCCATATCTATTCATGATTTTTATCATAAGAGATCCACATGTACTAATAGTTTCCGACATTGCACGAGAAATTTTGGTAAGAGTAGGATGGATCACCTACTTTACATGACTACAACCGCCCCATGAAGCCGTGGCCATCGAATTTTTGCAGAATTTGCTGGACAATCATTCCATAGTAAGAGGAAGGTGAATCATAGTGACATATATAGTGATTGTAGAGGTATCTGGACTACCAGTAGTGGGACCCATATGGACACATAAGAAATTCAGACTTCAAGATGTCATGGCCACCTTTCGGGACGAAGGACAGAACCTGATCATTAAAGGAAAAGGATTCAAACCTTCATCTCTGGGAGAACCATGGATGGAACTAGCTAGGGTAGTGAAAAGCTACATCACATGCGATGGGAGAAAGGTTGTGGTAAGACCATGCCACCTCAGATTATCAACAGTATTAAAACATAAATGTGTTGTAAATCTGCCTGCATATATAAATTTTTTGCTGTGTGATGCTGCTAAGAGTATAAAGAGATCCCGTCATATCGATATTGTAGTAAGACACCATTGTTTGATTCAATTAATAGTAAGCTACAACCTTGCTCAATAAGAAACTAGTTGGGAAGAATTGGTGTTTTCCACAGACGGGGAACTACCTTTACTTGCCCCAAAAAGAAAGAGAACTGCCAATACATCAAGAAGGCCTCCAAAACACAGACAGTCCTCCAGATTAAGAATAGGCAAGGGAATGTTTAAGAGCATCCAGGGTAGTAGTAGCCAACCCTTAGAATTACTCAGTTCTGAAAATGACCAACCCTCACAAATTGAAGGGAGAGGTAACCAAGAGTTGGAATTAGAAGAAGAAATTGAACACTCTAGTGAAGAAGAGGGGGAAGGAACTGAACTAACTTTAAACCCTAGCGTAATTCCATCATAAAGCCCATTGCAGGAGGACAAATCGGCCCAAATTTTGGCTAGTATGAGTGAGTATATTCAACCCCAAAGTCGGCTCAACCTCAATATTGAGGCAAAGAAATCACAGGAACACTCTGCCCACATCAAAAATTCAATAGAAGAAATAAATAATGAGGAAGAAGTAGGACCATAAGCCACTCAAGAAGTGGCAGACCAAAGCCGGGATATTCCTCTAGAGGAACCTAGTCCAGAGCATGTAAACACTTAAGAGATGCTCCAAACGGAGGATATGGAAACCAACCAAGGCAAAGGCACAACACTTGAAGAGAAAAATCCAATGGAACATTCAAGCCTAGAAAGAATAGAGGCAGTTAGGGAAATAGTTTTTCCTCCTGAGAAGTAGAAGAAAAATGAAATTAAGAAGCTGTGAAAGGAACAAAAAAACTTGAAAAATTTAGTAAAACAACTCAGCCAAAAGATAAAGGCGCTGAAAAAGGGGTAAATCACAAGAAAAGCCCTGAAAATAGTGGATGCAACCATACAAAATGAACCCCATGATACAAAAGCCGCGGAAACTCAGACCGAGCCCACACATGTTTAGGATGGTAAGGAACAACATGCAGCTGTTACAGACGCAGCTGCCCAAACAGAAAATGTATATGTCTATGATAAACTTGTTCAAATAAAGGAATTATCCTCTAGCAATATGGACACCCAAACATTCTGTGATAAATAGACATAGACTATGGGCAATCGAAATTGTGATAAGAGCACCCAGATAAATCTTCAACCCAAAGATATTTTGATAAACAAACACCCATGTATAATAAAACTCCAAGAGGATCTGGCAAAAGCTCAGTGGACTATAGAGAAGAATGAGGAAGAGACTGTCCCTCAGAAGAAATATCAAGAATTGCAACAACAACTAAAGAGCATCAATGCATCAGAAAATGAAGCCTTCGATAAATATCGAAGGGTAGAAGAAGAAATTGAAGAGGTAAAAAACAACCTAAAAATGGTAAGGAATCAAATGGATACTCTTTGTTCTTTATATACAAATGTTCTAGCATGTAGGTCACCTGCCAAAAACTATGCCTTGTTTCTTTTAGAAAGATATTTACAATTAAAAGTTAAGCCTGTGAAGGTAGGGAAATCTATAGAACTAAAAACTATTGATGATTTTATAAAGTGTTGTAAACACCATGGAGTAAAATTTCAACGATTACTCTGTGAGCTTTATTTACATAATTTTATATTGGAAGGGGAAATGGAGAAGAATCCCAATCCTTTTATGGGTGATATATAGTTTCAAGCATTTATTTCATTTGTTGTTGACCAGTTAAAGTGGCTCAAGGCCCATAACACTTTTCCGAGACAAGAAAATGGGTTAGATCTCTGGGTTATGGGTGAACCAAAAAACTTGTTGCAACTGTGGGCTAAACATAAAAGCTTAATGAAAACGGAAGGAGTGATTCAAACCCTAGGACCCATCCACAAAGAAGTTGTCCAGCAAGGGTTAGAATATATCCTCTCTATCAAAGACAATTCCTTGGAAGGAACTAAATTCAGATGGGAGACTTCCAATCGAAATATAAAAGAGAGAGAGCCATTCAATTATAAGAACTTCAACTTAGCTGCAGATTGCCTGGTTACCTATAGTAACCTGATTTTGAGGGACGACCCGTACTGGCTTGGTTGTAGGTTACGAACCCCTATTATCTGGTATCTTGCAGAAGTGTACAAGGCCATATATGAGTTGCCTGAAGGGCAGACAGGGCCCATTTTTGAAGTTTTATCTATAAATCATGGTTTTCGATCACTACATGACAATCCCTCTCCAGCCTATTCTTTGACTGCTTTGCATGCCAATTACATGGTTTTCATGAGGCCATGAAAAAGGGTAAGCACGGGGTTTTGTTGAGCTATGGAAAGAGTATGAATATGCCATTTATTTCTTTATCTTTTCCTTTTATGATAACTCCTTTTATTCCTAAGATGATAATATATCAAATAATTATAGCAAAAACTAGGGAGTTATTGATTATTGTGAATTAGTTAATTATTGTCTTTTTCCATGTAGAAAATAGAAGAAATGGAAAAATACCATTTTGAAGGAAAAGACAAAACAGAGTAACTGTTGTTCCTTCACCAGGAAGCTGTATGCAGGCAAGTAGATCACGATCAGAGTGCACAGTAAGGATAAGGATGGAAAATCACAACATCAACGCAAGAAGACAAAGGGATCAATTGGAGTTAGAAGATGAAGTGTATCCCTCAAGATCTCTTAATCCTGAGGGATCACTATTCTACAGTCTATCTATTTTTCCTTGTTTCATCTGCCTATCCAGTATAAAAGGGACAATGCTTGTAAATATTGGAAGGATCACTTATCATTATTCAAAAATCGCTATTGTATTTCTCTGATCATCGACTCTCATTGATCAAAATAGAGTACAATTTCTTGTAACATTTTCATATTATTAATACATAAGTCAATTGTTCTTCCATTCTTTTATACTGAAGTAGTCCAGTAGTGCTTCACTAGCGGCTAAGGGCCTGGCCCTGGTGGATCCACTTGCTATCTGTACTATTACTTACAATCATAGTCGTGTCATAGTTTGGTTTGGTTTTCATTCATTTAAATCACATTACTTTACTATTGTTTGTTTCGAGTGTTTATGAATTGTTGTAACTGTAACTAAATTGCATTGTTGTTCCTTTTCATCATAATAAGATTATTACTTTCTGCAAACTATATTGTTATGATGTTCATTTCAATTATAAAGCTTCGTTGCTCATTCTAGTAAACCAACTTTGTTGTTCATTACAAATTGATTTTCATTTCTACTAAATAGCATTGTTGTTCATTTCCTTTCTACAAGTATCTGGTTTTTCCTTTTAGCATGATTACAGTCAATGTATTTATTCCATTTCTATTAGTAGCATTGTTGATATAATTTATTGCTATTTCCAATTAGTTGTTTTAGTGTGGAGTGTAAGATCAACAATTGTAAAGAACATTGACTATTATTGTCATAGTTCTCAGATTGAGGATCTTGTTTATGTTTGATTTCATTTACATCAGTTGACAAAGGAAAGAGTTATTACTACTACATCCTTGACTGATAATTGTTGTTAATTTCTTAAGTGAATGATTTGGTTTCAAAGCATTGAATTTCTTTTAAATTGCAAGTAGGTTTGATTTCAAGCATCCATTTAATCTTATATTTGAAGCACTGTACTGCAAATTGGAAAACATTACTCTTGGATTTAATTGATCGCCTTAGACTGAGTACACTCTTGAAATAGAAAATCGCACCTAGATTGATAATTAATGTAGGATAAATAGGAGTTAAAATTACACCTTTTATACCTCAACACCAGGTTAGTGTCTTGGTTCAGCAAGAAACAAAGCTCAATTGCATTATCTATAGCTAAAGCAGAATACGTGGTTGTTGCATCTTGCTGCACACAATTACTTTGGATGATGCAAACCTTTCAAGATATTCAGATCATATGTACTCCATTGATCTCCATTCTATGCTATAATAGAAGTTCCATCAATATCTCAAAGAATCTAGTCATGCACTCCAAGACCAAGAACATACCCATCAAATATCATTTCCTACATGAACAAGTGCTTGAACAAAAATTCAAATTGGATTATGTTCCCTACAAAGAATAGGTTGTTGATATATTCACTAAACCACTACCCAGAGAGACATTTGAATATCTCAAACAAAAGTTGGGACTAGTTTCTGCATCATCCTACTGTTAAATCCTATTTTTCAGAGAAAGGTGGTTATATGCGAGTTTCATGAAGTGTAGTCATGTACATACGCGAGTTTCTGTGGATAGAGTCGCGTATATGTTGGTTTGAAGAAAAATAGTGGGCCAGAATCAGAAAAAGGGGGTCTGCTATGGTTTTGTCAATTATCTACTCTAATTGATGAGGATTTCAATCTATTGATATATTGGTCCTCACATTGTTTTTGACCACTTGATGTATATCTAACTAGTGATGATGCTTTGATATCTCTTACTGACATATGCAATGATCAGATCTTGCAGTGAATAGGTGGCACAGGTTCAGGGGGAGAACATGGTTAACGATGTTTTCAGAGCTATTGATGGACATATATAGGTTGCTAGCCTAGATGTTGTTGACAAATTTTGCTAATGATAGTTACTGATGACTATCATGGTCTTGTTTAAGACATTTGGTCTCTGTTATATATGTCATGTATATCCTTTAATGTAATGGTCATGAAAATACCTAATGTGTAACCCCACTATGCAAGGGAAGAATGATGTAATGCTACTTGTTTTTTTACTTTTATAAACAATTGATATATCTCCACTTGGTTGGGTGGATGAGTCAGATTTGGTATATCGCCACATGGTTGGGAGATGGATGCATGTATGAGTCATTGGTGATAGGAAGGTCATTTGTGATGTATGTATAGAGTCATTTTCTTCCTTATAACATCTTTTTGTAGACTTTTCTTATGCTCAGGGGGAGCATGGACTCGATCATGGGAGCTCAATCAGCACTTCAACATATCAAAGAATTCAGCATGCACTTAGGGGGAGCATGACCCTTTACCCATGATGTCAAAGGGGGAGAGAGACCTGGTGTGGTTGTTGCCATCAAGTCCAAAGGGGGAGATTGTTGGCATTATGATGTGTGTATTGTACATGATGGCAACCCACTTGTAGCAGAACAACTCTCTTGTATATGGCAACTAGATGAATCTAGAGAAGAGATATCAAATGTGCAAGGCAGCTTCAAGGAATCAGTTCAGAAAGCAACTCACTCAAATGACATAACACAGTACTGTAGGTTAACAACACAGGGTTACAGATTAGACTACACAGAATGAAGAAAGAGAGGTATACATAGGTTCACCATTAACCAAGCCACATATACACGCAGGTTCATTGTATACAAGTCGCGTATACACCTTGGAAAACTAAATGTTTGGTCCAAAGTATTTAGTCCATGGTATTGGTCCAAGGTATCGGGTCTGAGGTATTGACCCCAGGTATTTGGTCCAGAGTGTTGGTCCTAAGTGGTTTTGGTCCATGGTATTGAGAAAGGCATAAACCTATAAAAGGAGGAGAAGATCATTAGGCCAAATGTGCAAGGATCAAATATCTGATATAGTGTGACATCTAATATGCAGGTTATTGGCTTATGGTGCCATGCTAGATCTAAACTGAGGAAGAACTTTAGCGCTTGATGAAGGATAAGATCCAATGATGTATCAATATCTTAAGGCTTGAAGTGAATTATATTTATGTGGTTTGATAATGTATTTGAATAACTGGTGCATGTTGTAGTCTGTAAAAATGATGATCTGGGTATGATTGAAGTCTAGAATAGTTGTTATGTTTAAATCATCTTTTACAGATATATACGCAGGTTCACTTCAGAAAAGAAGCATATACACGCTGGTTCTGCATATTAAAATAGCGTATACATCATAAATTTGATTTGCAGATCTATACATTGGTTCGCTCAGAGGAAAGTGCGTATACACACAGGTTCGACACATGGAAGTAGCGTATACCTTCTAAAATATGTTTTAGTTGCTTCTGTTTGTTGTTGCAGTGTTCTAGATTATTTCTTGGGTTTTGGTTACTGTATTTTGGTGACAACATTATGAATGATTAGATTGATGAAGTAATTGATTGATCGGTTGTGGTTGGTTCAAAAGGAGATTGGTTGATGCAGATATATTTGATGATTGAATGAAGCTTTTGATGGATCCAGTCTAAAAATTTATGAAACGTGGTCCGTGGAAGAAAATAGAAGGTTGTTGCCTTCTGTAAGCCAGCACCTATGTACTAGTAAACATATCAGCTAGTACAAGAGCTTGGGGTTGTAGATCCCTTCCAATAGAAGCTAGAGAATGAGAGAACATTGTAGCCTTCTGCAGGTAGAAGCTTGCATACTAGTATAAGACTGCACCAGTACAAAAATTGTAAACATAATTCTCTTATTATTAAAAGAGGACAAAGACAATTGCAGCAGGTGGTTTTCACCCACATTGGGTTTCCACCTTATATCTTGGTGTTCATGTGTGTTTTTATATGTGATGATCTGTTCTATTTTTAATGCACCTAGTTACTATTTATATGGTTCTGATACACTGATTAAAGATCAATATATGATGAATTAACTAAATCATAAGTTTGTTGGATTTATGCTAGTTGCTCTAAACACAGTTGCATGTACATGCGAGTTCCCGTAACTAAAGTAGTGTATATGAATGTAGTTATGGAAATGAAAAATTATTAGTTTGATAATACTGATTCACCCCCCTCTCGGTATTATTTCCAACACCTAGTCTAGAACAAATATTACTGTTCATGCAATTTTTGGGCTGAAACTTCCACTAGGAAACCAGATTATTTAATCATTGACTACAATAATGGAAAATAAAAAATTTAACGTTGATAAAATATTAATAAAACCAATAAACTCGACTACATAAATAAATAATAGAACTAACACAAAGAGCATAAAATGAAGAGTCTAAAGAAGTAACTGGAGCCAGGTCTTGAGCACTCGTTCGGGCTAGAGTATGAGGTTTTAGATCACACTGAAGATGACTTTCAAGGTCAGTAATTTGGGCTTTTGAAGTAGAAAGAAATGAGTGTTTATAAAATTGCACCTACTTTATTTCATCCCGAGAAGAGTTCGTAAAATTGTGGTCTTCATGTTTATCATTCAAGACCTTCCCAGAAGTGCCTTCATTTGAAAGTCGATGGTGATAGAGTTTAGGAACTTGCTCCATCTTCCCCTATTATGGCAAAGGACAGGAGCCCAATTGGCTTCCTCCACATGGATTTTTAAATAAAAATAATCTTATCAGTCATCGGTGTTCAAGGCTTCAAGTTGGAGATTTTTCTCACAAATTTTAGGGCAGTTGAAGAATGGGAGATGAATCCATAATCCTGAGGTTAAACTTGGGCATGTGACGTGATTGAGAAAACGTTTCCTCAAGTGCTCCACTAGTTGTGCATTCACTATTAGGCATAGTGAACCAAAAAAAATAACCAAATAAGATGGCTTACACACAACACTAATGAATTAAAGGATTGAGACTAAGAAAGCTAGGAAAAGGAAAAACCTAGGGGGCATTTTCAGTTTTCAAGGAAGAGAAGGCTAACAAACAAATAAGGATGTATGAAAATGAATTTGAGATAAAATACTCTTTGCAGGGTCTAGTATTCGCTTGGATACATGTGAATTTGAGCAACTACCCAATGTAGTTTAGGTCAACATGAAACAAGAAAAAAACCACTAGTTAAAATCGAAACCAAAGAATTAAATTAGTGAGGAAATTTAATATAAGATTACCCTCTATTGACTAACACTCCAAACATGAAGCACAAAGGTCATGGAGGTTAGAGCATAACTGACACCTCCTTCTCCTGTAGTGTCAAGCTCCAATCGTGAGATTAGCATACCGAGATTTAAAACCCATGCATGCCCTAATTATATCCCATTAGCAATGATAAAGTATCAGTTATTATATTAAATGACTCTAACCCTAGAATGTAGGTCACCTAGAAAGTAAGTGCATGTCAATTCATAACTAGAACATAAGGCCAATATTCAAACATAATATAAATCCCATTGATAATGTCAGGGATCTCCAAATTTACTAGTGAATGGAAACTATTTTCTATGAGACGATGAAGATAATTTTCCCACCTAAAATGGGGGATAAGCTCATACATACCAGAAAACATATAGAGAAAGGTCTCTCGTCATGGAGTGGTCAAGCATACTAAAGACTGGAATTTGAATGAAGAATAATGTGTGTAGTTTGAATGTATGTTGCATGTCCAAGGTTGTTCATGCCACCTCCCCTATTAAATTCTATGGGAGGAAGTTAGGTGGTGGTATCCCACTTGACCTCCAACATCATGACTTCCAACGCTGCCATCAGAGGCCTTTTGTCTACATCTAGTATGCGTTTTAGAGGTTCCTTCTAGCTAGACATCACCTCACCATAATATGTTTCTATTATATAGATATCTTGATCATGGCACCCGAAGTTTGCTAAAAAGTCAACCAGTTTGTTGTTTATCCTTTCAGAATGGAAATCTATGACATAAGGAATAGAATAAATAAATATTTTAATGCGGGATATTTTGTGTTCCAGTCAAACAATCTTGGACATTTTTTCTATTCTTTTCCCATTAATTATTTTTCTAACAGTTGAGATATCCAACTAGGAATCACCATCATTTTAAAAATTTAAATATCCTTCATTGGTCACTAGTATCATACCTCTATCCAAGGAAAAAATTTTGTGACATTATTAATTTTGATACCATATGTTGCAACATACAACTTCAAGTCTTGATATTCCCAATATTTAAAATTCCCTCCATAACTAGCTTGATTAAGTTTTCCTTCGAAAGTACCATAAAAATTTAACTTCATAAAAAAGTTTGGGGGGAGTGTAGGTTGAAGGAGTGGCATTTTGAGGATAAGGGATCTTGGAAGGAAGAGTTGTGATCATTGAAGGAGAGAGCTCAAGTTTTGATAATATATTTATTTCCTTTTGACTCACTTTCTAATCCTCCTGGGTCAACCTTCAGAGAGGATGGTATCAAAAATATTTTTTTTAATATTTTTTTAGATCCATCACTTCTTCCTTTTTCTTTTGTTTAAATGTCCTCTTGTTTATTTCATCCAATTCACCCACTTCACAAAACTAGGAAAAATAATCCATTCTTAATTTAAAATGGGTTAGTGAATATGTTAGTTCTCCATTGCAAAAAAGTTTCCACTGGGCTATTCTATTTGCGTTTTGAATATCAAAAAAAGAGTAAGAACTATGCCAAACAATAGTTGAAAAAAGGAGAGGCATTCAAAAAAATTTCAGTATCTTCCTAATACCAACATAGGAGACATATTGTAGGAAGTTGAAATTCCTTTATTCTATGTTGATCCCATGAGAGGATCTTCTATCTTCCTATCAACTGCATAAATTGTGTAACCTTAGGAGAATGTTGATTCACCCAAATTTTCTTAAAAAGAGTGTCCTAATGGATATCCTTATGATTACTTGAAATCCCTTTCTTCTATTTTGATCCCATGAGAGGATATTTTGTCTTCCTATCGACCACATAAACTGTGTAACCCTATGAGAATGGCCATTGACCCAATTTTTCTTCCAAAGAGGTTCCTAATGGGTATCCTTGTGATTGGATTCCAGGGAGTAAGCTTCCTTAAGAGTGAGCATCCATTTATTTTGATATCCCCATTGAATTTTTTTCATGGTATTGAGCAATTGTAATTCACAACTTTTCAACATTTAAAGAAAAATGGGTCATGTAGTCAAGGATAGGAATGACGGAAAATCCTTAATCATCTTCCATCTTCTCCAAAGCATAGAATAAAATGACAATTTCCAAAGATCTTCTATCATCATGTACTATTGCTTCGAAGTAAATGTCTTTACCTCTGTGAGCTTGTCATGTTACCCAAGGAATGGAGTGTTTCCAAAATATTCTAGAAGAGGGGAGTACAAACATTCCTAATATCCCAAAAGGCATGATTTTGGATTAGACTCTCATTTTGGTTGTGCCAAATTCCATATAGAGGCGCCGAAGAGGTTAATTGTAGTTCTTCACTTTTCTAACTAAGAAGAAAAATGGAAATATTTCTTGTCACGAATTTTTTTCCAAATTTAATTTCCTCCCTGAATCCATCTCCACCAAAATTTACCACTCAATTCCATGTTTTATATCTCTAGATATCTTAGATAAGAGAACCCTTGCTAGCTTAGGGATGTAAATATTTTCCTAGACAATGAATGACTAGTTTTTTCTTTGTTTTTTTCTCTCTAGAGAAAAAATATATAGAGGGTACTAATGGATTCGAAGATGACTTTGAGGGATTTTAAGGTTAATACTTTGTAGACAAGAAGAGATTGATGAGAAAATTCTCAAGTAAGCCTTCAGATATAACAAATCAATTTAGTCTACTAGCTACTTGATGTCTTCCTCCGATGTTATTATTCCAACTATAAACCCGATTGATAACATTAACATCATCCACCTAGAGTTGTTGAAGAAGTTTGGATAATTTTTAAACCTCTTGGTCGAGCCTTCTCATTCCATCTTTCTTCTCCTCCAAGGATTTAACAAGGTTGAAATCTCTACTAATGACCCAAAGTTCATCTTGGTGTAGGGATCTGATTATTTTAATTTCTTCCAAAAGAGGAAATTTGTGTATGGTTTATTTGGGTCATATACCACTAACAAGAATATAGATCCAAATACTGAATCCATACAAGTGAGTTGAATTTTAGGTAGTGGAAGATGACCTGTTATAGAGTTTTATGAATCCAACGTTTTTGACTACCAAGTGAGTTCATCATCAGGGATGCATCAATAGATTTAAGAAGATATTAATGAAGTATCCAGGAGCTATTCAAGAGCTAACAATAATATAGATTCCTTGTTTGGTAAATAGTGAAAATCCCATAAGAGGATGCAAGGTAATGTGATCTAGTCTTGGAACGATAGTTCTAGTGAATTCTAGAGAATAGTGATAACCCCCACACTTCCTCTCACATCAAAGGAAATCACTTCACATCCTATCCAACATTGAGAAGTGATTTACTTAAGATTATCTCTTGAGACTTTTATTTCTTGGATCATAAAATGGATGGGCTTTCCTTTTTAATTCTATATGTAAGATATTTTTTTACCCTAGCTATTAAGATCACATATATTCCAAGAGATAATATTCATTGAGTAGAGTGTTTGCGAGAGGAGAACACCTATAACAATGTTGTCACCTACCATGCATTTGATAAATGTTCCCCAACAATAGAGATTGAAACATTTATGGTCCTTTGGCCCCCTTTTTTCAAACCCTTGTGTATTTGGGCTTTGTCTTTCCTACTTTATGTGATCACACCGAAATCCTTGCCTACCAATCTAGCATCCCCATTTACTTCCATTATCTGATCCTTTTCTCTTAGATAGTTATGATTATATTGGAATTTTTGGTCTTATGAAATGTTGCATCAATCCTTATTTAATAATATTGTGTCGTCTATGTTGAAGATTTCACTATCATCCTTTGTATTCATTCTTACCACATTCAAACTAATTATCTCCTCCTCGTCTTGGATTTCTACGGGGGGTTTGGGGCCTTCCCTTTTGGGGAGGATTTGACCTCTTTCGACACCACATTTTAATAAAAATTTATCATATCTTTAGGAAACTCGATATCGTCATCCTTATTTCTAAGAACTAAATACTTATTTTTGGTCATTTTTGAGGTGGGCTCGACGTGAATAGGTTGGTTTTTAGGGTTTCTCTTTGTAGTTGAAAATTCTTAGAAGCCTTGAAATCTAACTCTGTGGGGTTCCTCAACATTTCTTATTAATGAATTAGGAATTTTTTTAATAAATGGCCATAGTCATGGCATCTCCAAAACCGAAAAGGAATGTGTTCATATTCCATAGGTTGAATCCAAACTTCGTCTTGATAAGTGATTTCTATAGACTCTAGCAAAGAATGGGAGATATTCAGGTATAGGAATATTATGGAATATGAGGTGTATCACCCACATTTGGTGACCTCCTTCTAGAATCTCTAGGACCCAAAAAAAATTGGCAAAGTAAAATGCCTCACCCACACTAGAGCTATTGAAATTTCTCTTTTTCAGGGTTATAAAGTTCCTCTCATAATCTCATGAATGGACCTACATTGTTGTAAAACTAAGGAAAATTCTCATATACATGGTCCTTGTCTTCCAAGCTAGTTAATATTACCATGAAGAATCCTTTGGCTCTATGTTCAAATTCAATATTGACTTTTGGCTTCTATTTATTGTAGATGCATTTTACCAAGGACTTCTTTGAAGGCAATATCCTAATAAAATGACCAATGAGAGCATGATATTTCATATATTGTTTATATTGTGTCAAACTTTGTATTTTGGTTTTATTGGTACTTTAGGCAGACATCTACTCTTGAATATGGATTTCAATTTTGCTTCAAGAATTGTAGTCTTCAGTATATCTCCTTCTCCATGTGAAGCTCCATATCCTCCAATGCCAAACTAGCTTTCCCCTATCGCAAGCTTTTTGTGGAAAGGGCTCGCACCCCTCCCCACGTAGGAACTCATAGAGGAAAACAAATATGGTTGAAGTGGTGGATTCCAAATTCTAAAGCTCTCCATACTAGGTGATGTTAGCCAATGGTAGTTTTGTGGAAAGGGTTCGCACCCCTCCCCACTTAGGAACTCATAGAGGAAAACAAATATGGTTGAAGTGATGGATTCCAAATTCTAAATCTCTCCATACTAGGTGATGTTAGCCAATGGTAGTGAACAGAAACAACATAACAAATTCACAGAATCAAACCCTAAACCTTGGTATAAAATTATGTAAATTCATATAGAAACATACATATCTTATTTATGGCTAGGAGTGAAAGTGATATTTTTTTAACACCTCTCCTTCATATTAGGTTGTACTAGAAATGATGAATCCAGTGAGAATAATTTTTTTATTATGCTTTTAATTAAAATAAACCAAAGATATATATTCATTTTATTTTTATTATAAACTATATTAATTTTTATTTAAAATATATTTTATTTTTATTTAAAAACATGCATGTAACATGTAAATTGAGAAAAAAAAGAATCCAGATTTACTTAATATTAAATTGTCAAATATATAAAACGTAATATAGAATGTAGGGCTTCTAATTTTAATTCTAAATTATAAATTATCATAATTAAATTTTTATTTTTTTAAATTATATAAATTGACATTTAAATTATAATAATTAAAATTGTTGATTTTTATTTAATGATGTATAAAAAAATATATCCCATTCCATATGTCATGTTGCTTCTTCAATCCTTGGAAAGGTGTTCAGCCGAAACAAACCCTAAAGGACGATTTATCTATTTTAACATGAAAATTACGTTTCCGCCAGTTACAGAAAAGGATATGTAGGGTGATTCGTTGATACTCCTGGTGATGAAGTGGAATCCATTAATTTATCAAATATTTATTCTTTTGCACTTGATGGAAATTCTTCTTATTTACTTTGTATACATATCCTATGTGCTATATTTCAAGAAAGATTCGCTGTAAGAAATTATCTTATCATAAGTCAATGTTTAGATGTATTAATATCATTATAGGTGTAGATTAATGTTTAATTCAATATTTAAATAGATATAAGAAAGAAAAAGGGTAATGTTATAGAATTAGGCATATTTTATTATAGATTTAAAAATTAATATTTTGATTACCATATTAATTTTTAAAGTTCATAAGAAGAAGGGAGAATTTATAGTATGATTAAAAAAATAATAAATATTGTAGTTCAAAAATTTCAAAATCATGGTTATATAAAGAAGTTAACTTTACACCAAAATTGTCATCCGACTTCAAGGATTTTTGTAGAGTTAAAAATAAAGAAATACTAAAAAGTTTTTTATCTTAAACAGAATTAATTAATTTACAAAGCACATAATGGTTATCTAGTTACAACATTGAATATAAATATAAAGTTATTCATAAAATCATCATTTTAGAATAAATATATTAAATATTAAACTGAGCTTTAATATTTTCATAATTAAGACTTACCGTTAAGAATTACTGGAAACTAAAATCAGTTGAATTTATCTAATTCACTTCTTTATAAAAACAAAAGTTACAAAAAAGTTCACATGCTGGCTTGAAGCCTGTCACAACTCCTCGTTGCATACACAAAAAAAATTATTTTAAACACTAATAATTAACACAAGCATTGTAAATATGGAGTTCATTTACCAAGCTCTATACCTAACACAAGTTCACTCCTCATTACATACACCAAAATATACTATTTTCAACAATAATAATTAATGTAAGCATTGTAAATAGCGAATTCATTTACGAGGCTTACACATAACATAAGTTCAATATTTAATATGTCGTCGCTTGTATTAAATAGGCAACATTAAGTTAGGGTGTTCAATATTTAATATGTCGTCGCTTGTATTAAATAGGCAACATTAACTTAGGGTGTTGTTTGAAGTCTAATGAATAGGAGATATGGAAATTCTTATTATATTCAAGGATTTTTTTTAAATTTAAGTTATAGTTATTAAATTTCAAACTTTTAAGTGTTTTAAATTTTTTTGATAGTGCTGAATCTATTTCTATCATCAAAAATATGATTCAATCACTGTCTCTGCAAAAATTTTTGAATTTTTTTCCAAAATGCCAACCAGTTTTTACAGTTGAGGCAATTCCTCAACTTCCTTAAACAACTCCCTAAAACAACTCCCTAGTACCAAGTTTACCAAATATGGTACGTGAAAAAGGTTTGCCACTTAATAGGATTACACCATTCTCATGCTTGATGTGACTCCCACCTCTGCCAAACCACCCAGCGTCATTATGTCATACCCGAGTAAGGTTAATTCATTCCCCGGTTAACTGCAGATAACATCGAATTCTCTAGAATCCTTCACAAGTTACCAGGTGACATTACGGATTTCAAGCTTTGGACCTAGATCAACGACCCTACATGAAACCCTACAATCTGCGGTCAAGATGCAATGAGTTCCATTGAGGTACTGAAACCCTTCTCTCATACCGCTGAGGCTCATTCTACTCCACTGCTTTGAGGGAAATGTGGATATACCACTCCGGAGGCCACGACATTTGAAAATAATCGCTTTTATCAAGTTTGTGTCTTTCCTTTACGAGCACCTCGAGCACTGAGCTTCCTTTTCTAGTCCAAGGTTTCATGTACATGGCTAATTTTCTCAAGCTTAAATGCACTTTCATCCCTACAGGTCCACAGTGGGGTTCTTCGTCGCTATCTTAGGTCGCTCTTCTAGGTTAGGATCCGCTACTGTCCACTAACTCCTACTCAAACTTTTGGTAATTTTTTTTGGGTAAAATTCCAAAAACAAATTAACAATGCTTTGTTTTTGTCCACGATCTTAACACAGAGAAGCTTTAAAATATTTTTAAAAACAGAGTATTACACACCCATAAAAAGCTTTGTATTCATTAAAAATAAAATTCTTGATACAAGATTCATCCTCTTTCACTCAGAGGGATTCACCAAAAAATATATTACCTGGGATTCACCAAAAAATATGTCACCTGAGATTTTACATTACTGTGTGTAAAAATCTGATGTGCATTCATTTCACATTACATTTTTTTTATTTACGCATTGCACTGCTGTGCAAACCAATTTTTCATCTCAAAAAAAAATATCAACTAAACAAAAAACATATCATATATGTTTCATATGTATGAAAAATGACTACCAAAGCAAACATTATTATTTTACGTGCCGTAAACAAGAATTAAAAAAAACTTAAAGGCTTCTACCAACTATCTACGTCTAGGAGGAATTCATTAAATGCCTTAATGAAAAATCAGTAGTCAACTAAACCTTTGTTCTACTCCACGCAATTTCCATACTTGAAAGTTTATAAGAAACTATTTATAATGTTGTCGGGTTGCAACATAACTCATGGTAAAGCGTGCCCCTTTGTTATCGCTGATAGCGATACACCGATAGCGATACGCCGATAGCGATATCGGCGATCGCTCATCGCAAACATAAAAGCCTCGATTTCTTTGATAATGCCAATGCGATAATACTGTGGACCTGATAATCTATCAAAAAAAAAATTAATACCATCATCGGGTCCGGCCCATCAGCGATTACTCATTTATATCCAAAAAGGCCATGCTCCATTTGAAATGCCGATAGCGATACGCCGATGCGATATCGGCGATGTTTCCTTGCTGTTGCACGGCTCAACCGATGCGCAGTTGAAATTACATTTTCAACACTCCCCTTTAATTTCAACTGCTGAGCGTTCAATCATACCCAAACATTTCCTCAAAAATTCAAAGCTTTTCTGATCCAATGGATTTGTCAAAATGTCTGCTACCTGTTCCTAAGTCTTGCAATGTTGTAAAATGATTTCTCCATTGCATACCAATTCTCTAATATAATGAAACCTTGTGTCGATGTGTTTCGTTCTCTTATGAAACACTGAATTCTTGGACAGGGCAATAGCTGAGCTATTGTCACAAGAAATCACTGTTGCTTTTGCTTGGTCTTGGCCTAATCTCCTCAACATTCTTCTCATCCACATTGCTTGACATGCTGCTGTTGTAGCTGCCACGTACTCTGCTTCTGCTGCAGACAATGCCACAATGGGCTGTTTCTTAGAACCCGATGAAATTTCTCCTGAACCCATGTGAAAGAGATAACCGGATGTGCTTTTCTAATCATCCACACTTCCAGCCCAATCGCTATCGGTGTAACCAACTAAATCTGAACTTTCTGAAAAAAGTATATAAAATGCCAAATCTTTTAGTGCCTTTGACATACCTCAGAATTCTTTTTGCTGCCTGCCAATGCGCTTCTTTTGGCCTCTCCATGAATCTTGAAATCAAACTAACAACAAACATTATATCTGATCTAGTTGTTGTTAAATACATGAGGCTGCCAACTATGCTCTTATATAAGCTAGGATCAACATCCTTGTTGATGTCCTCTTTGCTCAGTTTTAATCCCATTACCATGGGGGTGATCGTTGCCTTGCACTCTTGCATATTAAATCTGTTCAATACTTCATTTACATATCTTGCTTGAAAGATAAAAATTCCATTTTCATTTTGATCTACTTCTATTACTAAGAAGTATCTCAGCAAACCCATGTCAGTCATTTCAAATTCTTCTTTCATGACTGATTTGAAATTTTTAATGAGGTAGTCATCATTACATGAAAAAATTACATCATCAACATACAATACTACAATTAAAATATTACCATCCTTTTCTTTGATGTAGACGGTGGGTTCTCCCTCAAATTTTTCAAACTCATTTTCGAGTAGATAGGAATCTATGCTACTGTACCACGCTATTGGCGCTTACTTCAGCCCATAAAGATCTTTCTTCAATCTGCATACTTTGTGTTCTTGGCATTTCTTCTCATAGCCTAGAGGCTGTTCAATATAGACCTCCTCCTTTAACACTCCATTTAGGAATGCTGACTTCACATCCATTTGGTAAAATTTCCACTTGTTTTGTGCTGCTATGGACAACACTGCTCTCACAGTTTCCATTCTTGCAACCATTGCGAAAGTTTCCTCATAGTCTCTCCCATACTGCTGCTTGTATCCCTTGACAACCAGCCTTGCCTTGTGTCTTTCAATTTTTCCTTCAGCATTGCACTTGGTCTTATAGACCCATTTAACTCCAATGACTTCCTTACCTTTTGGTAACTCAACCAAATCCCATGTCATGTTTCTCTCTATGGCATTGATCTCCTCATCCATAGCTTCTATCCATTTCTTATCCTTAATTGCATCTTCGAAATGAATAGGGTCATCAACATGACAATACAAAGCAAACAAGGAATTCATTCCTTCATCATAAATGTCACTTAAATTTCTAAATTTCTTACCTCTTTCATTCGGTGTGCAAGTGCTTGAGGATGCACTTGAACTTCCACTTTGTGGTGTGCTTGGAGAAGCACTTTCATTTCTCCTCAAGGGTGTTCCTTGCTGTCCTTGTGTTGACACTACTGTTTGAGGATTTATTTCAGCCATCTCCCCATCAGCTTCATCATGAGACAAACAATTCTTAACATTCATTGTTTTCTCTATGCTTCCATCCCAAGCTTCTTCGTCAATAAATTGAACATCTCTACTCACAAAAAACTTCTTGGTAGATAGGATATACAACCTGTAAGCTTTGGATTCCTCACTGTATCCAATGAAAATACATTTCTCCCTTTTGTTGTCCAACTTCCTCCTTAGCTTATCTGAAATGTGTGAATAGGCCACACATCCAAAAACTTTCATGTGGGTGACTCCTTGCTTTCTCCCACTCCATGCTTCTTCCGGCACTCTATTCGTCACTGCTTTTGTAGGACACCTATTGAAGATATATATTGCACAGTTTATAGCTTCAGCCCAATAATCATTTGGCAAATGCTTTTCCTTCAACATACTCCTTGCCATATCCATGATGGTCCTATTCTTCCTTTCGGCAACTCCATTTTACTGCGGAGTGTACCTTGCTGTAAATTGCTTGTGTATTCCATTTTCTCTACAAAACCGTAGGAATTCCTTGGAAATATACTCACCTCCTCTGTCAGTTCTCAAAACTTTGACATGTAGCCCGCTTTGATTTTCCACAAGTGCTTTGAAATTTTGGAATTTTTCAAACACTTCACTTTTGTTCTTAACGAAATAAACCCAAGTTTTTCTAGTAAAATCATCAATGAATGTTAGAAAACATTGGCTGCCTACTAGTGATGGAGTTTGCATTGGTCCACACAAATCTGAGTGGACGATCTCTAAGGGTGCTTTTTCCCTTATGCTTTTCCCTGATGGAAAACTTTCTCTATGTTGTTTCCTCAATATGCAACCTTCACAAAGGTTGTCTCGTTTCTCTATCCATGGTAATCCTCTTACCATTCATTTTTTACTCAACAAATTAATACCTCCAAAGTTGAGATGTCCAAATCTCAAGTGCCACAACCAATTTACATCCATTGGCACGCTTTGGAAAGCCTCTTGGATAACAACTGCAATTACTTCTTTGTTTTTCAAATATGCTCTAATTCTAAGAGGGAATATCATGTTCCTTGTCATCTTCACTTCAGCAATGCATCGTTTGCTGGGTGATCTATCCATGATGGTGCATACATCATTCTCAAAGAAAACATTATACCCCTTATGGACAAGCTGTCCAATACTCAAGAGGCTACATCTCATTCCAGGGACATAGTAGACATCTGCTATGGTTTTTTTTTCACCCTTCTTTGTAAATATTTTGACTTCTCCTTTTCCCATAACAAAAATTTTTCTATGACTCCCAAGTGTGACTTCTGATTTCACATTTTGATCTAAAGCATAAAACAGGGCTATGTTTCCTGTCATATGGTTGCTGCAACCTGAGTCTAAAAACTATATGTCTTCACTATTTGTTTCAGCCATGTTACAAGCTAACATGTCATTATCTTGGCTGATATTTTCTCTAGTGATATTTGCATTAGATCTATTATTCATATCATGTTGTTTCTTCCTACATTCACTGGCATAGTGCCCATATTTTTTGCAGTAATAACATTGGACATTGGATTTTTCATACCTTTGTCCTTGAGCATGATGTTGTCCTCTTTGTTGGCTGCTGCCTTGGCCTTGGTTCTGATTTGGATTGCTGTACTTCTTCCTTGAGCATTTGCTGGACTGTTCCTTTCCACCTCTGTTTTGGCTTCTGCCTCTCCTCCTCTCTTGTTTCCCTCTTGCCTTGACCTCTTCCTCTTCCAAGGACATCTGGGTCTTGAAGGCTTGCTCTAGAGATGAGTTTTCATTTCTACTCAACCTCTGCTCATGTGTTATCAGTGATGCATGGAGTTCATCAACTGAAAAGTTTGAGAGATCCTTTGTCTCTTCTATGGTGGTGACAATCACATCAAACTTTGAGGGTAGGACCCTCAATAGTTTCTCCACAATCCTCCTTTCTTCAAGAACTTCTCCATGAGTCCTCATTTGTGTGACCAAACCAATCACATGTGTGAAGAATGAGTCAATATTGTTTGACTTTTTCATGTTCATATTCTCAAAACCTCTCCTCAGCAACTGTAGTTTTGTTGTCTTCACTTTCTCCATGCCTTGATAGGCTGTCTTGAGAGTTTGCCATGCTTCTTTTGATGTCTTAGCTGCTGCTAACCTTGGAAGCACACTCTGGTCCACTGCTTGATACAAAAATAGAAGGGCTTTTGAATCCTTCTTCCTATTGCTCTTTAGTAGATCTTTCTCTGCCTAAGTTAATCTATTAAACTCATTTTCATATGTTGGTTCTTCAAAACCATCTTGAACTAATACCCATAAATCTTGACAGGAAAACAAGGCTCTCATGGTTATTGCCCATTAGTCATAGTTTTTCCCATTGAACTGTGGGAATTGAGTATTAAACATACCCATGCTGGTGCTGATGCTGGCCATTCTAGCACTCTTTAGCTATGCTATAAAATGCTTGACTGTGTATTAAAATAATTGATTGTTTCTTCATCAGCAACACCAAAAAAATTTGAGGAATACCTGGATCTTTATCACTAAGTCTTCACTTTGCTGGAGAAGTTACTGCAGCCAGAAAAATCCTTCCTTCAGCTTCTTTGACACCTTCAAAGAGCCTGAACAAGCTCTCATACCACTGTTGGTAATTTTTTTTTGGTAAAATTCCAAAAACAAATTAACTGAACACAGAGACAATGCTTTGTTTCTCTCCAGGATCTTAACACAGGGAAGTTTTAAAATATTTCTGAGAACAGAGTATTACACACCCATAAAAAGCTTTGTATTCATTAAAAATAAAATTTTTGATACAAGATTCATCCTCTTTCAATCAGAGGGATTCACCAAAAAAAATTCACCTGAGATTTTACACTGTTGTGTGTAAAAATATCAATTTTCATTTACTGTTGTAAAAACATACTTTTACTTATACTGCAAAAAAAACTTTCACGCTGCTCCCCCTGTTCTCTCCACTCACACTGCTGTGCATTCATTTCACATTACATCTTTTTTTATTTACGCATTGCACTACTGTGCAAACCAATTTTTCATCTCAAAAAAAATATCAACTAAATAAAAAACATATCATATATGTTTCATATGTATGAAAAATGACTACCAAAGCAAACATTATTATTTTACGTGCCGTAAACAAGAATTGAAAAAACTTAAAGGCTTCTACCAACTATCTACGTCCAGGAGGAATTCATTAAATGCCTTAATGAAAAATCGGCGGTCAACTAAAACTTTGTTCTACTCCACGCAATCTCCATGCCCTATAGAGCGTACTTGAAAGTTTATCAAAAACTATTTATAATGTTGTCGGGTCGCAACATAACTCATGGTAAATCCTGCCCCTTTGTTATCGCCGATAGCGATATCGGCGATTGCTCATCGCAAACGTAAAAGACTCGATTTCTTTAGTAATGCCGATGCGATAATACTGTGGACCCGATAATCTATCAAAAAAAAATTAATACCGTCATCGGGTCCGGACCATCGGCGATTGCTCATTTATATGCAAAAAGGCCATGCTCCATTTGAAACACCGATAGCAATGCCGATGAGATATCGGCGATCTTTCGTCGGCGATATTTCCTGCTGCACTGCTCAACCGATGCGCAGTTGAAATTACATTTTCAACAAACTGGGTAAACTCTCGACTTGCAATGTTATTTTCTTAATTGTTTTCTTCTCCTTTTTTCTTAGCATTCAGTGTTGTTCTGCTTCTTTTCTCAGGTAAGGGTTCCTATGCATACTTCATTAATATTTCTCTTGTTTTCTAAAGCCACTATTCTTATTGTTCGACTCTACTCACATTTTCTTTTCTATGTATGTTGAGATCATCTTTTAAGTTTACAGAATTCCCGGTCCAACGAATTTTTGTTTCCTCTTTTCCAGGTTAGCACCTTGTTCCTTCACGATGTTAAATATGCTGCAGAGAATATTATCTCAGCCATTGTTGTGTGTCTTAGAGAATTGGAGAAAAAGAGGGTTAGTGTTTAGTTCGGCATTCTCTGTTATATATATATATATATATATATATTATATATAAAGTTCTAATGTAATTATTTACACATAATATGGCGTGGCCCTATTGTACAAGGCCATAACTTGCTATGGATGAATTTGATATCTGTTCGTGACATTGGAGATTTTCCTGTCGATTATATGTTTTCTTTATTGAAGATTGGAATGTAATATCTGTTAAATATTTTGTTTTTCTTCAAGTTATTTTGGTTACCAACCTTTTTCTTATCGTTTTCTTTTCTTATATATCCTTACTGCTATTTCTTAGTTAAATTTCTGAATAGAAAAAACATTTGCATGATCTTTTGTTACGATTCTATAAGACAAACAATACAATTTAGAATTTACTGTCATAGTCCTGTAAATGTGTTTTTTTTTTTTTTTTTTATCGGTTTAAATATAGAATCTGGTTCTCCTCTCAACTAGATGCAAAGTAATTTACTTTCTATGGTTTTCCCTCATTCCATATATAAATCCATTGTAAGAAAGGCTGCGGGACTGTTCTTACGCCGACGGGAAAGGCTGGGCCCAAGATCTAACGCTCCAACGCCAATTTTCTTTCCTTGCCTGATACCTATATTGATTCTATGAAGAGGGTTCCTCCTCGAATTGCCCATTTCACCTGTCAGGTTTGAATTTACTTTTCTTTTTAACGATGTAGCACTAGTTGATATTCTCCCCAGTGTTTCTGATTAACATATGGCTCGCAAATTAGTAGAATTCCATTGTGCCTGCAACAAATTTCTTAACTTGTCCACGGGTTCTCAGGGAATATTTAACGTCTAATCCCTTCACATATATTGTTACTTTCACATGCACAACAACATACTTTAACAAATATTTATAACACCGCAACAGTCAACTCATGGAGGTTCTCAGGTGAGAGTCAAAACCCTTTTTTTTTGCAAAAAATATTTAATTATTCAGTACTCTACTAGTAGTACTTGAGACTCCACTTGTGTCCTTACAACAAAAACGCAATACACAATATGTTCTTTCGTTCTATTCTACCTAAGACAACATTTACAACACATAGTAATATTTTATTTTTGGTATGTTGGCAACACTTGAAAAAAAAACCATTATATACTAGTAAAATACTTATGTAGATTACTCGAATTGTTGATGCAAGTGGTCACAACAACATGGAATAGAGGTTTCCTCCCTACCAAAGATACTCTGTAACTGCATCTCCCGATGAGCTAACCATACCAATAGGTAGCCTTATGGACATCACTACACCGAATTTTTGCCTACAACTATCTTGTGCTAAGTAGACTTAGCCAAGGACATTTTTTTGTCAAGAAGATTCCTCTTGCCACTACTACATAAAGGAGGGTTTTAAGACGATATTTGAGACAATTTTTTAGTAAATTTTCCTAACTTGAGACAAAAAAACTTTTCGATTGTCTTAAATATTGTCTTCGACCGGGTGTCTCAAAAATTATTGTCTTCAAGATTATTCCCTTAAAAAATTGTCTCTATAAAGACAATATATAACACATGCATTATTGTCTATTCGGAGACAATTTCATTTCTATCTCTCTTGAGACAATTTCATTTTTGTCTCTCTAGAGACAACACTTGGATTAGAGACAATATGTTTTTAATACTAGCTATTGTCTCTCTAGAGACAATATAAAACAATGAATCCAGAATTATCTCACCATTGAAATAAATTGATATAAAAAAATATTTAATAAAAAATAAACTACAAAATCATTGATTAATTTATATTAGCACGCCGTGGAATCGAACCACCAACCTCCTGCGTGTAAGCCATATGCTCTTCCATTGAGCTAGCACAATTTAAGGAATTACGTGAAGAGTTATGGCGATCACAAAAACTACATTTATAGCCATTGATTTAAAAAAATATATAACATATGATCTATGATCTTTATAAAAACTATAATCACATAGACCATATTTTTAACTTACTAAAACTAGCAATTGCCCCCAAAGGTACAAAGCGAGACAGATTATATGTCTAGCAAAAAAATTCAAAATCTTATATTAGTATAGAGCTAAATGTTCATGTATACAGGCTATCTTGCTGCAGTGGCATATCCCTCTGTTTGGATTTCATTCCATGTTAAGACTTCTTTTTCTTCATGTCCTTCTCCACACATGTATGTGTCCATTATGGTGTATATGCACTAATATAAAATTCTATAACAAAATGTCTTGATTTCCAAACACAAATCAAACAGAATTATGATTTGTGAATCCATAATCTACGATTGAGTTTTTACCAGAGCAAAAGAAATGAAATGGAGTGGATATATTCTCTTTCACCCATGCAATTAGTTCTCCCTACTTAAAAGTTAATAGACTTGGAATATGTTTTTCCCTTGCATTTTAAGCTGGATAGATTCATGGCACCATCCTAGCTCCACAATTATTCAGGGCCCTTTATGGCTTTTGAGTTCCACATAAACCATTGTTTATGAGAGTGAAGGGTACTAATGACCGAGAACATGTGCTAAAAATATCATCTATGTTGCTACTGAATGCAAAGATTTATCATGATAATGAAAATAACAACATCACGTTTCTTATTAAACAAGTAGGCATTGATTATAAAAAGGAGAGGATGGAATCATGGAAGACAAGCTACTCTTCAGTAGCTAGTGCCAAGAAACCATGGCGCACACTCAACAAAATAGATAAGCATAAGATGTGAAAAGTTGAAAACTATGAACTATAAAGCAAAAGGTCAAAGATCTGCTTACCACAATTGCTCCAGCAGGATCTATCCACCAGTACATAGTACTTTCAAGAACAAAAACAATTAGACCAATTGTGTTGGTGATCGCATCAATGAAATGATCTTGAGAACATGCCTTCACAATATCATTAGTAAAACTTCGACAATACATTATGAGGAACAATTTCACAAAAGTAACTGAAACCATAATTCCAACCACCCAATGCCATTTGTCACCATCTAAGGATAAACCATCCTCATGTGGAAATTTTGAAATAGAGTTGACAAAAGTTAATTCCTTGTATGCAAATTGGAAAATGGAAATTCTAACAAGAGCAATATTTAGAAATGAAAATAATAAAAAGAGTAATGTCTAACAATTATATGTTTAATTACATGTATTGAACATTATACACGTTGTTAAAAAAAATTCTATTTATATATTTCGACAATGTAAATAACTTCGTAAAGAAATAACCCTAGAAGAAAACATGTTCACCCCAATGAACCAAAGTAAAAAGAGGTATATCATTGATTGGTTTCCTATTATATAAGTCTCTAGGCAAGGAGGTGCTCAACTATGGGCATTTGTCTTGGTGACTTCTACCTTCACCTTCAATATGAGAGTGATGGAATCCTAATGGACAACCAATATCAGGTTTTGGAGAAGTGGTAAATATTTTTGAAGGAAAGATCATATATTCAAGTGGCTCTTCTAAAAAACAAACAACCACCACCACCCATTTCCTAAATGGCCCATTGGGTGGGATGTGACTCGTATGTGATGTTCACATCAACATTTTTAACAGAATTCTCAAATGTAGAACTTCAAAATTTTGTATTGAGGTGGAAGTAAAATCTATGTAAAAATACAATATGTTATTTCAAGTTCAAAAAGACTATTGGAGTGCCAACATTCAATTACTTTATCACTGAGAACCATTGATGTTTATGCCACAATGTTTCAGTGATTTAACGTCATCTATTATGATCCATTGTGCGTGAAAAATATATTGTTGCAATATTAATACTAAGATATTTCTTTTATTTTCTCTCTCCACCTTTTGTGGACCCTATTTTCCTATAGTTTGAAGGGCATGCCAACTAGCATCAAATTTTGATTCATTTGTGAAGTCATAATTATGATTTAGGAAAGGAAAGGGGAGAAAAGAAAGTAATAATAAACTGCAGAGGATATCCTGGAGGATGAGGATGTCTAAAGTGTTTAATGACATTGTAAAGTAAAATATGTTTCCTTTGGTTATATTTGCAATCCACATGTCAACGATATCAAGAATACTAGTCCTATGGTAAAGCTTATTCCTACAAATCCATAAGTTTATCTTCTTAACTTCATAGGACCACATGGATTTTTTATTAAATTTCCACATGATTTGGATCTTCTGTGTATGTGGTTGAGGCTGTCAATATATAAACATGGTGAAAACTTCATTTTCAATGAATTGTCATCCATGAAAATCAGAGGAGATTTCTTTATCTATATAAATATTGTCAAGGTTACTTGTTACTTTGTTTTTCTATCCAACCCATAGGTGTTTGGTCTTATGAGATTGATCATCTCAAATCTATGACATTGATCACCACCTTTTTCCAAATTATGTTAGCAAATGGAGTGTCGAGTGACCAATAAACACATATAAAGGTAGATCTATGATGCAATGTTTTCTCAAATAGGTGATCATAAAGACACCTACACTTACTAGTGCAAGGCCCCATTGGCAAGGGATTTCCACCATTCAATATCCCTGGCTTAGTTCACCTCAACATCTCACATCAACAGTTATAATTATTCCTTACAAGAACCATTGCCTATGCGAAAAATCCAAAGTTGTGGAGGAATTATTCGGGCAATTTCAAGGGTTGCATTTGCCTCAAGGAAGACCTTACTGTCACACATTTACAGTCATGACCAAATCATAATTTTGTTTGAGATTATCTTGAGGCAAGAGGCAAGAGTTTCACAAGTGTGTGGGGCCTCTAGTGACCTTGTTACCTTGCTGGAGGCATCCATTTAGTTGGATGTGTGTCCTATGAGAAAACAAGGAGCAGAACCAAGATTCCAAGGGGATATTTCAGTGAATATTGGGAGCCAAGTACCCTGCTATTTGTACCACTACTGTTGATTGTGTATGCCATCATTTCGTGGATTGAAATTGAGTTCTGGGCAACATATTCATTACTATCATATTGTAGGAACTATCTCAAAGGTGAACTAATATTTACACAGGGAAGTGATAGAAGATTAAAAGAATTATTCCACTTTTCACATAGGGGTTTGCATAAAGAACAAGACTGCTTGTTGCCTTGGAATTTCACCATGTATTTTAGGTTCCCTTTATCTCATTTATTGTGTCTATACGGATGAGTTAAATGCAAGCTCTGTTTTTACTCAAATATGATATGAGTCTATAATGCAGCTCCAGATCAATACACATCAGATTAGTATGTTGATATTCTTTATTTTCGATTTATGCATGGTTATAAAGTGAAATGCAAGCTTTGTTTTTAATCAAATATGGTATCTATCTATAATGCAACTCTAGATCAATACACATGATATTAGCATGTTGAAATTCTTTATTTTCCATTTATACATGGTATTAGTTTGTTTGGCAATGAATTAGTTAAGAAACCCCTACAACACATTTGGTGTGTTGTGTTGGTTCATAAACTCACTACTTTGTAACTTTTCCACCATGTAAAATGCCTAATTTTCATGGAATGGTAACCATTGAATCTATACTCATTGTTGAAGTTTAAATCTGAAGCTTATCTTCCTATTTGGTAGAGTGTGGGCATTCCTAAAAGTGCTATAGTAATGCATTTTAAATTAAATGAAGAAAATGAACCTATATCCGTATGCCCCTAAACTATTTAATGAAACTCATTAAAGACAAACACAGTGAACCACAACAAATTCAGGTGCAAAGAATTGGTTATTCCAAAAGGGAAATATTACATTGTTGTACCCTGAGATAACAAATGCCAAAATCCCTCATTACATGTGTTTTATTTTTTCTTCAACTTATGATACTACCGCAAAATATTGCAGACCACTCACCTCAATCCCTGAATTCTAGATGAAAACATTCATCTCTCTATACACCACAAAATCTTTAGTTTTGTAGTAATCTAAATTATCTCAAAAGATATAGATAGTGCCCAATCTTCTAGAACTTGCAATATAAGGCCTCAAAACCTCAAACCCCAACCTTATACCCTTTTCACACACACCACAAACAAACAAAAACACTCTTATTTGCCAATGTCAGTCCGAAAGAGAACCAGAATGACCACCAAAAAGGTGTCTGAATGCAATTAAAAGCTAATTTGGCTCAGTCCTTGACCCCACTCACTCCATTAATCCATCATTAATTTACCTTTTGAACAAAAAACTGGTAGAAACATTTTTTGAGAATGATCTATGATTTCCTTCATCCTAAGAGCGACCATAGAATATTATAATTGGATGAATTCAAATATCCAATATAATGTTCTCTATCTCATTCATGCCTATTAAATTTTGATGATTTGATATGGTCATTTTAAAAGGCCTAGTTTAAAGAATTTATGAATAATTCCTTTTATGATCAACTACTTATCCTTACCATTACATGTTTTGGTGAGAAGAACCTACTCTTTCAAATTGTGTAACTATTTCTAGTTCATCCAAATGATGCCAATCGAGCAACCTCTAAAGTCTGAAATCAAAGATTGATATAGGTGAAGTATGTTTAGTAGATGCACATGTTAATATCACCGCCATCATCCTCCCTCTATTTCAATTGTTTTCAAAAATAGCAGGCTCATTTGTTTTGAAGCATTGTTATGGTATGTCATTGGCCCTCCCTCCTCTGTTTTAGTGTTTTAAAGAGCTATGGGCCCACTCATTTTGATGCATTATTCTGATCCAAAATGTTTTCAAGAGCTATGGGCCCATCTTTCTTGTGTTTGGATTAGACCTAGCCAAGTTCAAGAGGCAGATTATGTGCATGTGTTGAGGTGTAATTTCTCTCTGAATAAGCTGAAATATCTTCTGTGTATTGCAAGACAACCCTGGAACAACTTTGATATAAAGGGTGAGTTGTAGTGTATGAGTATATGGCCTCTAGAGGAGGATTTGGGTAGGTGTTTGAGAACTGATAGGCCAAGTTGGGGCAACACTGTAGCTTTTATAGGAAGCCCTAGATAGGGTCACAAACCTTAGAAGGTATTATGCACAGTGCCAAGTATCTGAGGGCAAATGGTGATGTGCTAGAGAGGTATGTTATATGTCTTTCATGTTGATGTTTTGCTAGGAATTGTAGGTCCAGTTTTGGAAAGTTTTGAAGCAGCCTAAGTACACTGGTTAGAGGATTGTTAGTGGCTATTTGGGTAACCCTAATTGTTTTGGACAAGTGGCAGATTTGTCACAACAAGAGGGTTGCACAATGTATGCCCTAAGAATTGAATTTTGGAGAATGGTAGTGAAGATGGCTAGTTATTGGGCCCGAGTTCTGTGATTTATAGTGGGCCAAATTAGAGATAAGAGGGCAGCTCCAAGCCCTAAGTCTGTTCATCTTTGGAGCAGTAGAGAAGAAATAAGTGGACATTGTTTAAGACCCTAAGAGTCGGCACTCTTGGAGGAGGATTTCCGTAGGTCTTTGAGGAATGTTAGAGCGAGTTGGGGCAACACTATAGCTATTACAGAAAGCCCTAGATAGGGCCGAAAAACTTAGAAGATATTGTGCATAAGACCAAGTATTTGAGGGCAGATGATGGCATCCTGGAGAGGTATGTTGTATGTCTTTCATGTTGATGTTTTGCTAGGGCTTGTAGGTCTATTTTTGGAAAGTCCTGAAATAGCCTAAGTATAGTGGTTGGACTATTAGTGGTTGTCTGGGAGGCCCTAAGTGTTGTGGACAAGTGGCAGATTTGTCACAACAAAAGGGTTGTACATTTTATGCCCTAAGAATTGACTTTTGCACGAGTAAAAGGCTAGTCAAGAGGGTTAGTTATTGGGCCCTAGTTCTGTGATTTGATAGTGGGCTAAATTAGAGATAAAAGGGCAGCTCCAAGCCCTAATTCAGGTCTTATTTTCATGGTTTCTTTGTGCCTGCATATCAAGGATCATGCTTATCGAGAAACCGAACCCATTTCTCACACAAACAAGCACCTAACAACAGATACAACGTTTCTTATATGTTTCTTGTAAGTAAAATATATTACATACAAATTCGATGCCTCGGAATCAGATCAGTGATGACCTTGTTGTGAACCAAAGAATAACCACATGACCTCTCTGTGAACAAAAGAATAACCGCATGAGTGTGGCTCTAAACTCTGTAGGAGGCCTATCTCACACTGAAACTTCTATTCCTCTCTGTGAAATAAAGAATAATTGCATGAGTGTGTCTCTAAACTCTATAGGCAGCCTATCTGACTCTGAAACTGTTATTCTATCTCTATATTGGTCCCTCGGTATTTAATTCAAACATATGAAATATTTAAAGATTGGAAAGTCAACGCTAGAACTATTGACTCGAATATTAGGAAACCTACCCATGAAAATTTTCAAGAAGTAACCAGTAAGTGATCTCGTTTCCTCTGAATATTGATTTCTTCCCAGAGCATTAATTTCCACAATGGTCTTTCCTTGCTCTTATCATTGGGTTCCAAGACAATGGTTACAGTATTACGAGAGAAACATATTGATCCGAGCTTTAGTAGCCGGAAAGGATTAAAAATTTATGGAGGCATAAACCTCTGGCTGATTAAAAAATTATGGGATGCTACTTTAGGTAATTTTTCTGTTAGCATCAATCTTTTCCATTTTAATTTAATTGGCTTACGCACTGACCAGACATCAGCATCATTTCATACAATTAATCTGCAGACTTTGTGCAAATTATAAAAGGAAACATAAATCCCAAATCCGAATCTCAATTCAAGACCAGTATACCAGCAGTATAGATAAGGACACTGTTCCATGCTTAGAGCGGCACACATCCTTGAATTTTAGATTCTCCCCCATTGGCAAAACAATCCTATTTTAGAATCTCTAGCCATTTTTTATGTTTCCAGAATCCAGAGTTGTTGTAGCCCTAGAGCACTGTTGTGAGTATAGAATAAATATACTTCCTTGTGGCATTATTTATCATAGATAAGCAGGGTGCAAAATATTTAGAAGAAAGATACTTCTTTGTGGGATTATTTCTCAGAGATAAACAGGGTGCAAAAATTTTCTGCATTGAAAGCTATGATTTCTTGAGCTTCTAGGATGAAACTGGCTATCCAAAGTCAGTTATGTTCTCTATTTCTACTTGCGTTAATAGTCTACCTTCAAATCCTAGCTCCCAATTGTTCCAAAAAAAAACTCACCGAATTATGGACAACATCATTGGTTTCCCCAAAGGGTGCCCCACTATACAAGAAACAGGGCACACACGACAACAGAAACAAACATCTTCTTTTTCAGTACAGTCTTGAACAAGTAGTTAAATCAGTCCATAAGTAAGTGCCCGATTTAATTTTTTTCAATCTCCAGGTATATATTTGAAAACGATGAGAATGACATCTATACTAATTGATTGCAATTGAGTATCTAAAATGCAGAGTATTGCTTATAAAATTCTAGTTGTTTTATCCATGGGAATGGCGTGCGATTCAGAAGTATCAATGATTTTCGAAGACATCTGAGCTATTTGTCCTGTGGAATCGGTAATCCAAAAGATGATTGCTAGCGCTATGATGAAAATTGGCAAATGAATAGGAAAAAGCTTCCCGATTGTGCTATTGCCTTTGGCTGGAATGCCATGGGAGGAAACAATAGTCATACTATGTAGTAATCGATTCTAGTGAAAATAATGTTGCGAATCCCAGACCCCGTACTCTTCGTTGTGCTATTATTCAAGACGAGCCACTCTGTATCATATTTGAGAGTGACATGGTCATTCATCTCAAAGAAGAGCTCATCATGAATAGTTTCAAGACCATTGATGGCAGAGATGTCGATGTCCATGCCCATGGTGCCTGCATAACGATACAATATGTGACCAACACCATCATTCATTGTATCAACATCCACGACCGCATTCAAACAGGCAATGCCTTAGTGAGGGATTCCCCTAAGCATTATGGTTGGAGAAATTTTTCATATGGCGATGGAATTTCAATTTTTGGAGGATGGTATATCTGGAAAGACCATTGTTCTCTTTCTAGCTATAACGATGGCATAATCGATGAAATTATGGGATCCACTACCATCACCATATCAAATAATTACTTCACTCGCCATAATGAGGTCTCATACTGCCATTGGATTCCTTTCAACGAATACACAGTTCTGTCTATTAATCTCTGTCACAGACAAAAAGCTGAAATGGTAATTGCTATTCAGGTCATGCTTCTAGGTCATAGCGACAACTATGTTGAAGATGTAATAATGCAAGAAACAATGGCCTTTAATTAATTTTTTAAAGGCCTTATCCAGAGGATGCCTAGGTTAAACTCTCTTCCCCACATGAAATCGACCTCTGAATCTCTGTGACGTAATGGTATTGCCATAATTACAAAAGGATTTCACAAGGTTGCATTGATCATATTAGGAATGGAATGGTTCATTTCACAACTTTAGATTAATCATATTATGAGTGCTAAGATAAATGTATATTAATGGAATGGAATGGAATACAATGCAATGTGAGAAAAAATTTTCCTATCAATTTCTTTATCCATTTTTTTGATATGGTAATTTTAAAAGGCCTAGCTTAAAGGATTTATGTATTTGTCCTATGATCGACTAGTTATCCAAATCATTACATGTTTTGGTGAGAAGAGTCTACTCTTTCAAATTGTGTCACTTTTTCTGTGTGTAGTTAATCCAAACAATGTCAACCAGATAACCTCTCAAGTCTCAACTCAAAGATTGATATAAGTGAAGTGTGTTTAGTAGATACACACATTAATATCACCACCATCATCCTCACTCTATTTCATATGTTTTAAAAAATAGCAGACTCATTTGTTTTGAAGCATTGTTATGGTCTATTATTGGCCCTCCCTCTTTTGTTTCAATGTTTTCAAGAGCTAGGGGCCCACTGATTTTGATGCAATGTTCTAGTCCAAAATCTTTTCAAGAGATATGGGCCCCCATCTTTCTTGTGTTTGGATTGGGCCTAGCCAAGTTGGAGAGGCAGATTATGTGCATGTGTTGAGGTGTAATTTCTTTGTTAACATGCCAAAATATCTTCTATGTATTGCAACACAACCCTAAAATATCTTTGATAGAAAGGTTGAGTTGTACTGCAAGAGTATAGGGCTTTTAGAGGAGGATTTGCATAGGTGTTTAAGGACTGTTAGGCCAATTTGGGATAGCATTGTAGCTTTTACAAGAAGCCCTAGACAGGGTCAAAAACCTTAGAAGATATTGTGCACAAGGCCGAGTATTTGAGGGCAGATGATGTCGTCCTAGAGAGGTATGTTGTATGTGCTTTCATGTTTATGTTTTGCTAGGGATTGTAGGTCTAGTTTTGGAAAGTTTGGAAGCAACCTAAGTACAGTGGTTAGAGGACTGTTAGTGCCTGTTTGGGTAACCCTAAGTGTTGTGAACAAGTGGCAAATTTTTCACAACGAGAGGGTTGTACAGTGTATCCCCTAAGTATTGACTTTTGGAGAAGGGTAGTGAAGAGAGCTAGTTATTGGGCACTAGTTCTGTGATTGATAGTAGGCCAAATTAGAGATAAGAGGGCAACTCCAAGCCTTAAGTTTGCTCGTCTTTGGAGCAGTAGAGAGGAAATAAGTGGACAGTGGTTAAGAACCTAAGAGTTGGTGATAGAGCCTAGATTGACCTTAGGCTGAAGGGAGGCAATCCTAGGATAACCATAAACAACACTTAACGTGGTAGCTAGCCCTACCAGGGCGGGAGAGGGTTCTCTCCTTGTCAGTCTGAATTAAAATATAGAAACTAAGGCTTGATATGACATGAAAATTAATGCTAATTTTAGGTTAGGTATATTTTCTCAGAGGATTTTGATTGATTTTAATGGTTGGTTGCTGGATCAAATGAGGGAGGCAACTTTGGGTCCAAGAAATCAACTCAGATTTGCAGACGTTTCTATGGGGCGAGGTAGGCAGGTTTTTTGACGCTTTGGATTGAGTGTGATGGTAATTCTAAGGACTGGTGAGGAGTTGGAGAGGGCATGCAAGGTTCATGAGTCTTCTTCAAAGGGTATAAAACATTAAAAACTAAATGTATCCTCAAGGTAGCACTGAATATCAATGGATTCCACCTAATTCTCTTGATCCATTTAGTTATGAAGAAATAAATAGATGTTGGAACATATATACATAAGAGAAACTAAATAGTAGAGGAATAAATAATTCCAAGACATATTACCACAAGAATCCCACAAAATGCTGCAAAACCCTGGTTCATTTCCTTGCCAAACTACAGAAGTGATTTACAATAATGCTCAATGCATCCACAAGAGTCCAACCTTTACAAATGACTAAGAAACTACATAATATAGGCATCAAACCACCTATTCTAGCCATCATGGGTTGAATCCATGAGAAGAGGGGTGGTTTCAACCATATCTAAATGAAGAGCAAGAATATAGGCAGTGGAACAACTTGCCTCTAAAACCATGGAAACTGATTCATTCAACCTCAAACCACCTCTAACTGATGTATCTACCCCCTCAAGTCATTTTTCAAATTTACACCATATTACATCATTTAACATCACAAATCTACCAAGGAGAAGAGAAAAAGTCAATTGGTAGTCAAACTGGGTGAAATTCTGAGTTTTAGGCAAAATTGGCAAAAATTTGCCTAATGTGCAGCGCCTTGAGCCTGATGTGTAGCACCGTTTGAAGATTGATTTTGGAGGCCTTCCACTTCACCAAATCAAGGCCAAGGTAGCTTGTTGGAAAGCTCTGCATTTCTAGTTTCTAGAACACTTTTAATTTCCTGGCTTGTAGTTGATTTGACCCTTCAAAAATAATTTCTCCCGAGACTTGTTCCTGTGGGTCCAAAAAGTGGCGGAGAGGGCATTTTTTAGGTGTTTTTTGCCCTTTAGGTGACCCAGATCTCCTCCAAATCTTATGAAACTTTTTGGGTTTCATTATTTTTCCATCAAGAACCCAAAAATGAAAGCCATTTTACAAAATACTGAGCCAACTCAATGCACAGCACCGGTGGCGTTGCGCATCAGCTGAAAATTCCTTTGTTTTGAATTACAAAATTGTGAAATGACAAAATTTTCCCAAAATTTCTTCAAATTTGGCAAGAGGCAAGCTTACTAGTTGCTTTCTAGAGATAATGAAGCTTCAACTAAAATTTTAAGTTTATCTTGTTCCTTTTTGGTTCTCAAGGCTTTCTTTAACTTAGCTTTTAGGCTGTTTATCCTTCTCTTGTAAATTTTATTCTGAGCTAAGTAATGATAAGCCATATGGTGCAACATTTTCTTCTCTTTGTTAGATTTATCAAGCATATTCTCAAGGTGGATGTTCACTCTTTCCAAACTTGATTCTCGGTCAGCCTCAATTTCTTGCTCAAGGGATGTCATCTTGATTTTTCTTCTTTTTGCCACTGGCCTATTTTCTCTAATTGTTTGTAGCTCCATAATAGGTTGTTTGTCCTCCAGTGGCTTGTTCTCCTACTCAAGAAAGTTAATGATCAATTTGGCCCTCTCAAGGTCAAGTGATAAGGCTTCAATTTCACCCTCCTTCTCTTTAATGATCATATCCTTGAGTCTTTAGCTTTGAGAGCCCAAATCAGTGTCATCCTCCTCAACCAAAACAAAATCCTTGTCTTGCCCTTTAGTATGGCCCTCTTCATGCATCTGTTGCTTTCCTTTGTCTTTTCCCTGTACCTATTCAGCTGAAGAGGAAGGAAAAGCCCCTTTCACCCGTGATGAAGATAGCATTTTCCTATGATCCAGTTAAGAAAACGAGACCCCTTCCACCCCTATTGGAGATAGTACTCGTTTGGAAGCTGTAAAAAGCATTCTAGTGCCTCTTTCATAAGTAACAAACACAGGAACATAAGCCTCTTCAATTTTTCTTTCAAGCTCTTTTTGTTGCCCAGAAGGCTCACCTTCCTCTTAAGGATCTAAAAATATTTAAGGCCCCTTGAAGCATTTATGGGTAATAAAAGTTTCCCATTGCACTCCCAAATGAGTGAGCTTATTCAAAACAATAATTTTGATGACAACAAAATGATAAATACTCTGGAGCTATTGTGGAAAAGGTTTTATTTTTGCAATCACGGTCATCCTCTATATGTTTTTAAATATGAAACATAGAATTCTCATCATTCTGACCTTGGTGAAGTGCATAAGAAATCTGATGTGGTAGGCATAAAGTCTCGAGAACCTACCCTCACATGTAAAGTATTTGATGATAAGTTTCATGAGTGGAACATACCGGTCCTACAAGAATTTGAATGGAAACACCCTGCTAAGTTTACCATGGTATTTGGCCTTGATATAAGGTTCATAATGTTGTTTAATTATATTCTGCCTTTTGTTCCACTGTCCCCCTACATCTAGCATTCTTGTAGCTTCTACAATGATAGCTGGTAAAAGAGTGAAATTGATCCCAGCAAGGTGCACCGCATTATTTTCCATGTTTATAACAAACTGCCTTGCTAACTCATGATGGTATTTAACCCTCTGCACCATCTCACAAAACTAAAAACAAGATTGATATCTGAAACATGTGGTGGCAAGAGGGCAAGCAAGGAGTTTAGATATGCTAATAGGTTCCTCCCTAATAATATTTCCATCCTTGTGAGGCCTCCTAGGCTATACATTTCTTTCCCTTGAGCTATCACTAAGTGTTTCTTCTTCAAAACTTGATTCACTGCTTCTTGTCATGGTGTGTGTCTTTAGGGATGTGATGTGATGATGATATGGTGGAAAATTATAATGGGTGAGGAGAAGGAAGATGAGTATGAAGAGATTTAGTAAATGTGGAATGGAGTTGGGGAATGAACGGGCAGATGTAGGAAATTAGGGTTTGATGAAGGGAATGAGTTTTCTTAGGGGAATGGGAAAGCCAAAATGAAATTAATGGGTTGATTTAGGGAAATGAAGTGTGAAGAAGTGGTAAAAGGTGTTGGTTTTTTTATGGCGTGAAGGTTTTGCAATGAGAGGAAAATATATGAAGACAAGCTAGGGTTTGATTTGCAAGATGCCAAACTCATGAAGAAAACATGAATAAGACCAAATTTAGCTCAAGATTAATGAAAACTTACTTGTAGGAGAGAAATGTAGCATTTGAGAGAGTTTTGGATGATTTGGAATGATTTTGGGACCTTCCTTGCCAATGCGCAGCACACTCGGCCCAATGCGCAGCGCCCTCCTAATGCGCAACACCTTTGTATTTTAACACTTGCTGAAATTGGCTGATGCACAACACTGGTCCAATGCGTAGCACCAACCCTTTGATGCATAGCACGAGGAAAGTTTGCTACAAAAATAGGGATTTCCTCCACTTTTGTTTGATTACCCTCTAAATTGTCATTTTGGCTCCTCAAAGATGTTTTTGCACAATGAAATGGATGGCTATCATGACTTCATTTTATATATGGATGCACTTTTAATTTTTCCTCATTGCAAACCCACTTTATAAAGTCTTAGTCACTTTTCTTAAAAACTTTGTTTTTCATTATGAAGTTTGACTTTTCTTCGTCAATTGATGGACTGATGCATTGGTGCTTTTGTTTTGGGAGTGGTTGGAGTTAGCAAAGTGACCAAGAGCAGCTGGTGAACTTATTACATATAGGAACATTTTAAATTACATGAAATTTGTACATAAAATGAAAAAACTCTGTTTTCACCTCAAAACAGAGATTTGAGGTAAAAAACATTTATTGAGCATATAATAAGTGAATTTATGATTCTATGAACTTATAAAACCTCCTCATGTGCCCGGAGTCAAGACGGCTAGTTATTGGGCCCTAGTTCTATGATTGATAGTGGGCCAAATGAGAAATAAAAGGGCAGCTCCGGGCCCTAAGTCTGGGCATCTTTGGAACAATAGAGAGGCAAGAGGTGGACAATGCACTTCACATCTTCACCATGTTCATGCTACTAATATTATAGAGTAGTAGCATTTTTCTTCGAAAATTTCTTCAACCAACATGTAATTTCTTAAATAAGGGAAATTCCAAAAGTACAAAGCATTGTACAATATGTAATGATTGGATTTTTCTTGTTCTGGAAAGTGTGAGCAAGGTTTTCTCACAGAAAACAGTAAGGTAAAAAGAGAGGGTGAATGGGATGAATTTTTTTTCTTTAGTTATCATATATCATAGATGGCTCGACAATAAAGATTACTAGAAATTTTAGTGAGGAGAACACTGTTTAATTATATAGTCCACTGAAATTTCTCAAAGAGACCTTGAAATCTTGGTTGTGATCTCTCTTCTCTATGGAGGAAATGGACATTCTCGAGATGTTGTTACATACATGAAATTGTTGGGAATACGAGAGTTGTTGAAATTGGAGCATTTAGTCTAGAGGTGATGGGGATCCCAAAATATTTTTATTTGGATTTTAATGTGTCTCTATTATAAAAAATGATTAAACACACCAGAAATGGATATTGTAGTCTGGAAATGATGAATTGGTTACTTTGGATTATGGACTTCACTTTGGAAACTTTATCTTGAGAGTTTGGGATTCTCAAGTGATCCCAAGAGGGACGTGTGTGCCCAATAGGAGCAATATGTTACCCCTTGGTTTGCATGAGGGTACCATAAGAAATATGTTCCTCAAAATTATCCCACAATTTGTGGACAGAGGAGATCAATGAAATGTTTGGATTTGTATTACTATGATCAGCCTCTACCAGCTCTGATGATAGATATGAAAGTCTCCACGATTTCTCCTAAATTAAAGACAAGGCTATGGTTTGACAGACACTTATGGGAAGTTTGATTTCATATCGAAGAAGATAACTATGATAATTAATCCCATGGCTGGAACATCACTTGGTATAAGTGGTGATCCTAAAATGAAGTGTAACCTAGTTGTATGAGTAGACAGGGTATTATATTGAGAAGCATTGGGGTGTTGTATAAAATGCATAACCAAGATGTCACCCTACAACAGTGTTGTCCACGGGGTTGATGGAGATATTAGACAGTTGCGGCAACAAGGCAACATTTGATGTAGATAATTCATTACATATAAGGTGCTAGATGGCTACTAGTTTTGTACAATTATTATGGGGCATGCATATCAAAGCCTAGTCAAGGGCGAACAACAACCAGCTTGAAACTAAGTTGTCAAAGAAACCAAAGCTTGTATCTATTCATGAACGTAAAAATAGGATATCGAATCAAAATTTTTAAAGTAGATGACCTCAATGGACCATGTGGGCCCTCACATGAGATCCATGTGCCTCACTACTCCATCTCCATAACATATCATGCAAGCATTGTGCCATGACACACAATGCTGCAACATGCTAATATGTTATGCCTATTATGGGAAGTAGCTATCTGTCTGACTCGTAGCCATCATTTTCATTTATTCTAGCACATTGTTCCATGCCGAACCAAAGAATTTCCATATCTTCCCAGTGGAACACATCAAATGGAAAGATCCATGAGAATTTGTCAAAATCCAATGTTATTTTGCAGGTCATGTGTAGTAGTGAGGTATACCAGGTTACAAGCTCTCAAGTGGGTTTTAGTCATGTCATCAAACCAATGAAGTTTGACATTTCACTGAGGTCTCAAGTTAACTCGACCCCCTAAAGACATAGCTATGTCAATTTTGACAACAAACAAAATTATGACATTTGAGAAGGTGAAAGATCTAAAAATATGCTAGAAACTGAGAAGCCTCAATGAAAACAAAACATAATATTGCTTTTAGAACAAATAATGACTCAAAAAAACTAGTATAGAAAGGACAATGAGAGAAACACATGAAATTCCACAAAATAGCGAATTTCATAATTTTATAGAGCAAGCACCGAAAATGAAAACCTAAGAAAACCTTTACTAAATACAAAAATTAAACTGAAGCTAAAGGTCGACTAAAACAAAAAATGAAAATTCCCACCAACCTAGTACCTTATTACTGATTTGAAGTGCATGGCAGAGCCCAAAAAGCTATGGGTGATAGCAAATGTACCTTGTGACTGATTTGAAGTGCATGGAAGAGATCAAAAACGTCTGAGTGACATAAAATGTGAAAGACTAGCTCACAAAGGTCATCATCCTCAAATTCCTTTGAAATTCCTCAAGAAACCAAGAGCTGCAGGAATGCACATCCATCAAAAATAGTTATACAGTATTCAGCCTCAAGTTTGAGTTTAGATTTCCATGCAGTAGAGCAATATGTTGAGTCTTTTTCCATCTTCAACAACACCTTGTATGGTGATAAAACAAAAGGAAGGGCATTCAAGAGCAAATGACAAACATGTCTCATATGTCGAATGTATGTATACCATTTCTCGGTAGTATCGTCCACATAAATGCAACTCGGGGTCTATAGAATCATCTTGGTCAGGTTCACTACATATCTCAGTGCCGCAAGGGATTTGTTACAGATTGTCTTCATGTAACCGCAGGAATCTGCCAAGAAATTGTTCAAACCCTCACCATCCATTTTCAGACCAACAGGATCCTAGAGTTTAGTATTAATTTGAGTTTAACAACACTAGCATTTTAATTAGTGAAGAAATAAATCACCTAAATCATTACAAATATATACCCCATTAAGATGTAAGCATTATTAAGTATTATCTATCTTATTCATAGGGTGTCATTCTTAGGAACCATTATTAGTGTGACCAGATTTGGTCTTCATGAGAGTATAAGGTCTCTATAAGCAATTTTGTGGTGAGTGCAATGGTTAATAGATTTCAAAATCATGCAACGGAGAAACTCGATAGGTATTTCTTGGACTCAAGTCCTCATCGTTTGCATTACTTGCTGCACTAAGTCAATAAAAGGGGGTCACACTCCATGTCAGCAAATTTTCTTCATCTATAAACAATGTATAACTTATGTCCAAGGACGCTAATGTGATGAAGGTAATGACCTCCACCATATATAGGCTTATCAAGCAACATTACCCATGTTGGAATTCCTATGACAATGAGGACAATATGCTCCACCCATACAACTATAGGATGTTTACAATGCATACTATACACTCCAAATTTGATCCCCAAAGTGACTCTAGAGATCGTTAACCAGCAGAAAGGAATTTTCTTAAGCTATGTCACTATATAAGGAGAAACTCAAGAAAAATGCAATCAACCATGGTGAATTATTTTGCAACTGCTACAGGAATTGAGAGTAGCCCAAATTGGTAGTTCTAAATATAGTATAAGGGAATAGCATTATTTGTTCATTAGTCAGTTCCATAGCAGTAAGTCACTATCATGCATTGCGACTATGGGTATATGGGAGGTAGTAGCATCCCATGTGAAATTATTATTACAGTAGGAATTCATCCACAAATTATACATAGAGACCATGTGACACAAGTGGATGGCTTTAGAATTTTAAGGCTACAAGATTCACTTGCTATCTTACTTGTCTATATGAAAATAATTTCAAATTGTAAGCATAGAAGTCCATTTATCAAGATCGCACAGTAAACACATAATATAAGCATTACCAGATCACCCAAGATAGAAGTTAAATTCTCTCAAGTTACTAGTATACAAATTTAACCACCCCCCAATAGCAGAGTACTTGTCTTAACATGACGTTGATCTTAAGATGTTTGATTCCATGAGCATAATGTCCCTAGTTCTCCTCCCATTCTTTTATATTCTGTAGATAATGCAACTGCCACCCCCGAGCTTGGGACCAAACTAGGCATTCCAGAGGTTTATACTGCCTCGACCCTATACAAATTTTTAGACCTTTATTGGGATTCCAGAGGCAATCTCCTCCACCCAATATTTGTTGAGGGACTCTAGAGATGTATTCCCCCCACCAATTAATCAATAAATCTCTCTAGAGATAAATGTCTCCACCCTTTACTCAGAAAGGGGCTCCAGATATCATTGTCTCCACCCTTTAGGCAATAGGGATTCCAAAGATTAATGTCTCCACCCTCTAGGCAACAAGGATTCCAAAGATAAATGTCTCCACCCTCTAGACAACAGGGATTCCAAATATATTATCTTCACCCTAAGGTTTCTACCATGGAAATTGATGCATCCATGAGGTCACAACACATCTCTGCATTCATCGCATTCATCTCCTGAAGTTCCTATGCCTCCAGGTTTATGCCCATGTTCCAGGCACTAGCTCCCTAGAAGCTTACGCTCTACAATTTTTTTATGTAGTGGTAGAGTCCTTATGCATGACAAAGAACCTAAAAACCCATGAAAATGGTGGTGAGGCTAGCCCTATGAAAACCCCTACAAAAGGAGGTGAGGGTAGCCCTATAAAAACTCCTGCAATAGGAGGTGAGGTTGGACCTGAACTTGTAATTCAAGAGGGAAAACAATGCAAAAATGCTTTCATCAGAGGAGTCGACCAATCGACCTCCTACTCCTCGTTTGACCTGTTTGTAACAATTACCTATCTCCAACCCTCATTATATTTACTTCACTCTTCTTTTTCATAATTTTGCCACTACTCTTAGTTTATAAGTTAATCGAACGAATTGTCCTAATTTCTAACTTACGACAATTAAAATAGTTTTAATTTTTAAATTAAAATAATTAAAATAATAATTTATGATTTTAAGACAAAATATCAATTTGACCCATAAAAATTGTTTTAAAATACCCTTATCTATAGTGATATAATGTGTGTGTTTATTTAATCATTTAGTGTCTTTATCAATAGTTAAGGTAGCCTTATTAATTAATGAGGATTACCTTAAGATGTTTGTGCATAATTTGGGTGTATGTCTAAAATAATCCAACAGACAGTTCTACCCTTGAGTGCTCTAATTCCCAATTTTGCATTTTCAGACATGGAAAATCCCAATTTTGCAATTTTGGCAATTAGAGGAACAGTGCAAGGACAACGTGTATCCATTTTTGGACAGTGGAGAAAGCCAAAATTTTATTGATGCATAGTTGGTGGAGTGTAGAGGCATTCATAGATTGATATATGTCCTGAACAATGTGGGCGAGAGAGGATGTCCATGCTTCACCTTAGTTTTCTTCTTGATTGTTGGTTTGATATGTTGACAATATGGTTGATGGTTCGATATTGAAGTAAAAATCCTTCCTTAACCCTTTAGCCAAAGAGGTGTCTCCTCAAGTATCTCCAATAATAGCCTACAAAGATTCATAACATTTAACTTGGAATTATGTCCCACCATGATCATCTATTAATTAATCAAAATAGCACTAGACCCAAATTTAGGGATTGGGTGGATCATATGGTGGGACTATGCTAGTGGGAACCCTAAATAAATTACTTAAAAACCCCTTGATTTTCTACCTTGATGACATTCATCTCCCAATTTCTTGTTGGATACACAAGTCCTAGAAAACATGACAAGGAAGATGAGAGGGAGTTGACAAGCACATTAGGTTGTCCTAGAACATCATAAGGTGCATCCACATGGATGAAAATGGAATGGGAATTAAGGTCATAAATTAGACTAGAGTGCTAGAGAAATATGGTGCATCAAAATATTTTCAAAGTGTCCCAAACGGTAGTATACAATTCTTATCTCCTCTAAAATACAATATACATTAATTGTGGTGATAGTAACCACAAGATTCTTAGAACTAGTGGTCTAGTGTTTGGTCATGAATGAATATGTGGCAAAGAACTCTAAAGATTTCAACTCACTTGCATAAAATAGATCATGGGGCCTGAATCAAAATTTCAAGGGACATGTCAAGGATCTCCGGTAAAATATAAGCATGTTTTGCAAGGACAACTAGAGAATTATCTATAAAACTAGATACGAAACCCAAATATCATAAAATCAAAATAAATTTGACTAATGCTAACTTTAAAATAGAATGTTTCCTTATTTCAGATATCAGTAGGTAATAAGAAACATGTTTAAGACCTCCAAACCATAATTTCATTGTTATTAAAGGATAAGCATTGCAAGAAACAAAACGAGAATTTCATTCAATACATTAAATAAAGATGTGGTTATGGGTTACAATTTTATTTTTTGTTCTAATACAATAGAGGACACCTAGAGTTCTAGGTTCCTCGAAATGTAGTTTCCCATGCAAAAAATGGGTAAATGTAGCTGACGAAAGTGTTAAAGCTAAGCTCAAGCTAGTTGAATGTTATGAGTTTCCAATAAGAGCAACGTCAGTCAAGACAAGATGATTGCACCTGGAAATATTGGGAGTCGAAGCATAAGCCAAATAGACATTGTCTCATGGTGCCAAGAGGAAAATAAACCCCAACTCACCCTCGAGAGGTGTATTGGAAATCAAAGGAGAATATATATATTCATTACCCAAGTAAGGTTCTAATTTTCGAAAAAAACAATGGCATATACATCACTTGTAAGGAACCCATTGTTGTCTTAATGAGGTTGCACACCTACACAACCTTCTGCTTAGAATTATTTCTAGAAAATATATAGGAAATGAGAAGAGCAGATATGTTGTCAAACTTGAGTATTGTTGCAGGGTTACCTGTGTGGAGATTGCATCAACATCTCCAACATGGATAAGGAGCGAGCACCCTCAACCCGCCCGTAGACTTTAACAAAAGAAAACATAGAAATGTTTGTCTAGAGTGGAGGGAAATCACCTGGGCTTTTAGTAAGAAAATTAGAAGAATCTCAAACAAAAATTCCCCAAAAAATATATAGGAAATGAGAAAAACAAATATATTGTCAACACTGAGTAAGGTTGCAGGGTTGCCTGTGTGGAGATTGGCATCAAAATCTCTAGCATGGACAAGGAGCGAGCACCCTCAACCTGACCATAGACTTTAACAAAATAAAATGTAGAAATGTTTGTCCCAAGTGGAACAAAATAACCTGGGGTTTTAGCACGAAAATTAGAAAAATCTCAAATGAAAATTCCCTAACAAGTCTAAGCAACGAAAATACCTACAACCTACTTGTAAATACATTAGCACTGAATAATAGCATAAAAGGAAAATTTGTAGGGTTGAACAATATCTGAGAATAGGGAAACTTACTACGAAGTATTCTGGTGAAATTATATCCTACATGCTTATCTACACAGTGGGAAAAGCCCTTGAGCACCAAAACCCTAACTTGATTTTCAGAGCTAAACCTTCATATTGGAAAATGCACACTAGATCCGGAGTAGTGCCGATAGAGGAGGAGGGTAGTTCCACTAAATACTATGTCTTTTGTGAGCCATTGATTCCAAAGAAACTCATGGAATCCCTTGATCAAGCTTCACAATGGTCTCAAGGAACCCTAGCAGTTGTATACACAAGGGATTCAAGAGTATTTGTCATGTGGAGGGAAACTTGTGTACAAGATTTTATGTTATTAAGTATGCTAGATAAGAAAATCCAACCGACTTTTAATAGTCAAATCCATGCACAGTTGATAAAATGCATAAGTGATCTTATCTTCATAGCTGTCCTATTTGATGATCCCCCTCTTCAATGAAATTCAGCACATTAATTTTGACCTATTCCTCTGAGATACTTATTTCTCACATATTTCCTATATGACATTTCAAAATGTGTATTCACTTGCAAAATAAAAGTTGTTTTACATGACTTCATTCTTTCCTCTAACAATTATCTACACCTACATTAATTACCTATTCCATGTCATCCTTTATTTCGTCTTCATCATTATCATCGTCATTTTCATCATCTATTTCAATCCCATGGTCCCAACCTTCATCATATGTATCTTCCTAGTCTTCTTCTTCCATCTCTTCACTATCTTCTCAAGGATGTCCCTTCCTAGCCTCCTTTGATTCCACAATTGATCTAGAACTAGTTTTCGTATTTAAATCAACAGCTGTTGCATTCAAAAACTTTCTATGAAGATTTGTTGTAGAAGATGTCTTTGAATTAACCAGAAGTATCCCTCGCCCGAAACTTGTCATGATGCCAATACTCCTACCATTTCCATCTTGGTTGCTTCCTTGATCCATTTCATCTTCACTATAACTTCCATGTCTTCCATTTCCTTTGATAGCATAACCCGCGTGTTCTCTTCTGAGATGAAGATTTAACTTATACTCGTGTATGTAGCACTTGTCACAAGCCTGGTAAGGACAGGAAAATGGACGATCCGAAGCGACAGAGCCATACAGTGAAGTTGGAGCTTTTGGATGAGGAAACTTCCTTTCAATCTAACGGGGAAGCTTCAGTGCATTTGCCAAATTCTTCTCATGTGTAGACTTTATGTGAGCTTTTAACTTGTATTCATGTGCATATCTTTTTGCACATTCTTTGAATGGACAAATATGATAGTTATCCTGTGAATGTGTTCACATATGTGCACATAAGTTAAAATCCAAAGAAAATGCCCTACCATAACCTTCATGTGGACATGTAAAATTCTTTTCTCCCGTATGGATGAGAAAGTGATTCTTCAGCTTAGAGTTATCTAAAAGTTTCCTACCACATCCTTCATAATGACATACATGTTGCTTCTCCCCGTGCACATGTGAATGCTTCATTAGAGCTCCAGCATCTGTAAAAGTCTTCCCACAACCTTCATAGCTGCAAAAAAAAAACCCTTGGAGGAAGTGTTTCAGGCTTCGGTTCCTTCTCTTGTTGTTTCTATTTTAGGGTTTTCAAGGTATCCTCTGTTACCTGTTTCAAAAAATAGCACTTCCCATTATTGAGAACAGTCTCTTGAGTCATGCATTCTTTGATCCATTTCACACCCACAGATTTCATGGACTTTCATTTGTTTTGGCTAGGTTGCTCCTTATGTTCCTACGAATTGGGGTAGGGATGCTTCTACTCTAGTGCCTCCATTGCCCTATTGTTCTCAAATGGAATTCTGAGATTCGAACTCATCACCTCTTGTCCTCTTCACTTCATCTCCTCCTCACCTCTAAAACCTGACAATATTTCACTCGCTCATTTTTAATCCAACTATAATTATATAACTTATGCCCAAAATAAATGTGAACCATGAATTTTACGAGAGATGAATATATGAGTAAAGGAGGCGCTATAAACCTTACAAAAGGAGAACCTTAAACGATTAGTTGAGATCAAAAATATATGTAATTTCTTAAAGGTATGGTATGAAAAAGGGTGCTTACTACAATAATAACATAAATGGAGCAAAAAAAATCTTAACGGTATGTTACATAGACATAACATAAACTTAATTAAAAATTACTACAAACTAAAAAATAAATATGAGTTTAAAAATTACTACAAAGTAAAAAAATGATAATATGAGTTTAAAAATTACTAAAAAGTAAAAAATGATAAATAGATTAATTCCATTTGTAGTTTTGTTTTTATTAATAAATTGCAATTTAAAAAAAAAATCTCTTAAAATATTATATATTATATTAAAATAATAATGACACATTTAAAATTATAAAAATTTAATTTATTTATTTAATAAATGTATGATTTAAAGGGTGTTGTGCTTATTATTTGGGATCATTTTCACTAATAGCTTTTTTAGGGGATCTTATTAATATCTTCACTTAAGGAATTGTATGTTTCTATTTTTATCACATGACAAATTAGATAAAGTGCTTAGTGACATTGATTTTCACCATCTACAGTTCATTAATATATCACAAAAAAGGCTCTTTGCATTTCCACCTACTTCTCTAATGATATTGCATAGAAAAGCATAATATATTGACGATTGGTTGTCATAATATATCTAAAAGATCTAATATACATGTAAATATGCAAGCCATTTTTAAATACCTAACTATATGGAAGAGTCCATTTACCTTCAAGCCTAAGATATTTATTGTAGAAAATGTTGATATGGAGGGCCATGACTATGGACTACTTCCATTTGGTACAAGATATCATATCTACACTAGTGCAAAACTATGTGTTAATTTAATTTAGTCTATGTTGGGATACATGCTTCACCATATCATAGGAGAAAATCCTAAGAAAATTAGGGTATAAGGTAGAGATATCACACAAAGTCCAATGTTTGTTAATTTCATGGCCTATCATTTGGATGCCATTTCCATTCCTCAATTGCATACATATATTAATAAATGACAACCACTAAACTAATGTGATAATGTATTTGGAATTTCTTAAAAAAAAAAATAACTTCTTGTTTGCCCCTTTTCTATAGTGAAAGTAGATTTCTTTCTCTCGACTTAACCAAAAGACAAATGTAAAATTCAATGCAAATATGATAGTAACCAGCCCAATTTATTTTTTTTCTTTATATGGTGTCAATTGTGTAATTTGAATTGATATATTAAATTTATTGAAGTTCCTTTACTAATCCTAATGGGTAAAATTAGTGGACTACAATTCCAATATAAACAAATATTATTCAACTTTCGAGATTTTTATATTCAGAATTCATTAATAAATGTTAGTGCTTGATATGTTCCTCTAAGAACAGAGCCTATTGGACTAAATGGAAAAACAAAATTCATTGATGTATAAAACAATTCCTATGCACAACACATAAATAAGCTACTTCAATAATATTTGTCCTCATGCCATTGATAAAATTTTCCCTTGTTAACTAATTGATATTGCGATTGTTAAGTTATTTGACAAATTGGACTATATCAACAACTAATTAAACATGTTTTCTATTTCATTGTTTTTAATAATAAAGTGTCAAAGGTTTAATTAAGAGATAATAATAGTAAGGATTAGTTAAATTGGTAAATGCTCTTGCAAAAGAGTTCATAGAGCTCTATGTTGAACCTCAGAATTACCCCCTCCTTGACAACTTTTCTCACTTCTTTCCCTTTCTTTTCCGTAAGATTACAGATCCCCATCAATGATAAATGATAGGTTTTGTCTCAATGAAGGAATAAAATGATTGACATGTTATATTTTTATGTTTTTTCTATTTGAATAAATTTTTACAAATTAGCTACAGAATGCAACATATTCTGCAGCTAACTCTCTATTTTGTAGCTACTTCCATTGTTTGGAAAGTTCCAGGTGTCAAATGAAGAATCTGGCCACATGGGCATCTCTAGAATCGTTTCCACATGGATTCTATCCTAGTCACTTATCCAAGATCGATAAGAAAGTAAGATCAAGATCGTAGTCAAAGGTGGAGTCAAACATATGATACCCAAAAGCAATAAGACTCTTCGTCTTCTCTTTCGTGGTTAATCAATAAATCTAATAGTTATGTTACAACATTAACTCGAATCAGCCACCTATGTGAACGGTTTTGTTGCAAACATCTCGCTCAAATTTAAGTCACATGTCCCTGATCAAACGTTTATGCAGTCCTGTTGTAATATGTATAGGCCACCTATAGCTAGTTTTCCTCAAAGACAGTTATGGTTATTTCCTTTTAAATACCGTTTATACAGAACCAAGGAGGGTTCAAAGAATTTAAAGCATTAAAGTTAAGACTTTTAGCTTTGTATTTTGGGACTTCGTTCTTTTCTATAATATAAACCATGTGTTGGCCAATGATTGTTTAATAGAGCATTTTCAATTAGTTAGCATCTCAACCCAGTCAGTTGCAGAGGGCCCCTGCACTGAAGGAGGTTTACTTTCCATTTGTTCTCTCTTTAGTTTTAATTTCATTACTTGCTTTTAGCAGTGTTTCTAACTTAGGTTGATTTCTTCTAGTTTTGATCAATAGCATAATGTTAAAACTCAATTGTGCAGTCTTGTTCCTCCAACACATTTCATGAAATGGAATGATTTTGTTTCTAAACAGAGTAAGGTTGAAGTAATGGGAATGCACTATTGACTATCTTACTCACTACTTTGTCATTTGTTTTCTAGTTCAGATTGTCAATACACTATGTTAATGAATGTTTTTGACCACCATTTCAAGTTGATACTCATCCTAAACTAAATGGTTAAACATTCACTTCACACAATGGTTAAAATCAGTCAATTACCTTCTGCATGTTTTATTTAGTTATCTAGATCATAAAGTACAGAAAGTTGCGTGTATTCCATCTCAAGAAGGTTATCTTTCAAAATTGAAGGTTAAAGTAACTAGAAGTACTTCAGTTGATTTCATTCTCTGTATTTATTTCAACATGCATTACAACTTCATCCTTAATTTTAATCAATAGATTCATGAATTAGAATTAATGATGAAATAAAACAGATGCTCTATTTTTCCTTCCTTTAAATTAGATTTTGACTAGCTTCAGATCTTGGTTCATCTTTAGGAAGTTTAGATTCACTTGATTTTTTCATAGTTCATATTGTACATCACTAAGAATCAAAGAACAGAAACCCAAAACAATATAAAAATACAAAACAACGAAGTAAGAAGGGTTAACTAAGCACATATAGTGCACTACACTTCATCAGCTTACAAACATCAGTTGATAATTTATGCAAGCAATTTCGGACACTAAATTGACTAAACACTCTCGATATAAAATCTTATTAATTCCCTTATGGTTACTAGTTGGTATTTTAGTTTCCAGTTACTAGTGTGCTCCATTTGAAGACCAAGAAGGGAGATATTTTTTTATTACACAAAGTACGAATGAAAGAGGTGCAATTGTGTTTACAATTATAAGTTTTTTGAACATTGACATTAGAACTACTGAAACAATTCAATGAAAACATTTTATTCAACATCCCATGACGAAAGTTCGAGTTGTAGTTGTTTCATTTCCATGCATGGTTGTGAAGGATGGAATAAAGTTACGGTTCAAGAGGCTTGGTGAAACGTTTAGTGGAAGATATAGTAAAGTATCATCCTGATATCCAACTTAGTTGATAACTAGAATGGGGTTACCAATGAGGTGGATTCTCTTCCATCCGCGAGGCATATATCTTGGAACTATGATTTAGAGAATTTCTAAAATATTCCATTTTGAGTAGCATCTATCAAAGAAATCCATCACTGAAAATTTCCTTCTTCCTATGGCCCCTAGTTAAATGGAAAACCTTAACTTGGACTAACATTCAGAAATGAAATTATGGGGAAATCTCTTGCTATTCTTTGTGCCTTCATGAAGTTGAAATGTGGAGCACTTTTGCAATACTTCTGCCTATTCAAATCATCTATTGAGAAATCTACAAGCTAGCATGAAGAGATAAAATTGTTATCTATCTAGTCTCCCTTGCATTGTTAACAATTGTCGGGCTCATCCTTCTAAAAATCCTAACTTGATCCTCATTTGGAATACCTTGCTAAGTGTCCTCTTGTGGATATTTGGAAAGAGAGGAATTATCACATATTCAAGAATCTCTCCCTCCACAATTTTCATTGGACCATAGTTCAAAACAATGTAAAGGAATCAATTGTCATGCATAACTCAATACACAAAAGCTAGCATGCCTTATGTGAGGAGGTCTTGTTACTTCATAGTTAGTTATTTATTCCATGAATTATTATTTCCCCCTTCTCTTCTCTACTAAAATTTCCATTCCCTCCTCTTAGATCCCTCCTCCCCTTAATTTTCGAAAGCTTATTTTTTACGGTGCTTGAGAACGTAACCCATGCAAGGTGGGATATGGGCATATCTTCATGGATAATTTGGGATCCCATATCTACATTTATATAAGTTTGATGAGATATAATATTAATAACGTAGTAAAGTTGAAATCCTTACAACATGCACTATTGATTTCCTACAGTCAAGGCCAGACCAAACTTATGCAATGGGAGATTCTTAACTTCTTATAAACATAATCAAATGAATCCTAGAATGCACCTAAACTAGAAGAATGCCTTTATTTTGATACATGAAATCCTACTCATATGAGTATCATTTCTCCTTCCTTCCATTTTGATGCTCATCCCAACCCACATCAAAAGAACTTGAAATATCATTACAGATAAATTAGATAATCATGTAAGTGTATCATCATACTTGCAAATATTATCCTCATGGAAGCCCTTTGAAGAATGTTACCTCAGATAATAATGTTGGACTATATCTAAAACATAAAAATTTCCCTTACCAATCTCCTTTTATGTTATTCTTTCGTAATATTTGTTTGTAATTCTTAGCGTGTCATTGGCCTACGTAGCACAATTTTTAGGTTTTGGTTTCTATATAAACAAGAGGAAACATGTCCTCTTATCTTTTAAAAAGGTTGACATTACAGGTTATATCTACCTTCCCCAATGACATATAAGCCTATATCAGTAGGTCATAATATGTACTTCCTGTTTTCATGAAACATAACATGTTTGATCCATAAAGAGAAAACTTAGCAATCAAATTTCATGCCACGTAAATCTTTGCTAGTTCTTAAAATGCATTGATAATGTCCTAAATTCCAAATAATTATTATCATTATGGTCTCTATCCCTAGTAATAGATTTCCATTTCTAGTTACTATCCATTTTCCTTCATATATGACTTCATTTGCTATTTGAACTTAATCTTTGTATTATGGGTATAAGAAACATTTTTGAGAGATCATATTTTGTTTTAAGTATATTGAAAAATTATGTATTTGAATTAATGCAACGACCAATACCCTTCAAAGGAGAGTGTTTCTTCCCTGTATAAAGTTCTACATCCAAGGATATTTTTCCCAATATGACATTTGCTACCCAAATGAAATACGTTGTATCTTATGCAAAATGTGTAAAAAGTATACTTCCCATGTTTTTTTATTGTATGATGAAATGTATTTGTTATGTTTTTAAACTTACAAACTAAAAAAAATATTGAAATATGTATATTTTAAAAAGATAAGATACAGAGATAAGAAAATACATAATTATAAATCAATGAAAATGAAGAGGCATTTTACCTTAACACAAGAACTTAAACTGACTCAACTAGCATATGATCCACAAGATGTATTGGATATTTAGGTATTTCAACTATTTCATGTTACCTCTAGAGAAACTTCTATGAGGTGGAAGAGAATGAGGAAGGAGGTTACCATGCTATGAAAAAAGTAAGAAAAGGAAGTTGTCTAGAATAATTGCGTAAGTTTATTTATGGATAAACTACAACCATTTCGCCTAAGAAAAAGTGAGGACCGATTGAACATAATGCAACAACTAGTTCATCAACTTGTTACTGAAAATGTCCAAATGAGAGAATAGGTAGAGCAGCCATAATAGAAAAATAAGAAAAAAAGACATGTGAGCTATCCTTTATACTTTAGTATGAAATTTTCATGTTTAAAGAGGTAAAGAATAAACTACGAGAACCAATGGATAGGCTAGATACTTTTAACAGTCTCCTCAACTACTAACTAATAAATTTGACACCTCCAATGGATTTGAGATTCAAAAGGTATCTAATAAGGACTTGTTGGAGAAGAAGAATTGCACATTTGATCCTTTGTAAGTATCATCCCTTGTACTTGGTTTCTATTTGGTTGCCTTCTACATTGGGTAATTATTGGTTTGGTCAATGACTACTCTATGTCTTGTTTCGATAAGCTAAGTGTGCATTTCCTTCCAGGTTTATAATAAACAATCCTTAAATGTGGATATATGTAATTTTATACTCATCAATTTCCCCCTTTAAATAGGTTAGAATTATTACATTATTGCATAGTATAACTACTAACCCCATAGGTGCACCCATCATTCTAAGGATCATACACATATCATAGTACTTACACACAACTAAGAATGTGAGATGAGCCAAAATTTGAATTGTCCTCTCATACCAAGTTTTGTGAGGTCCAGTTGGGACCTCATACCATAGAGAGTCACAAACTATTGTTGGGAATTTTTTTCTATCAACATGTATGTGAATTATGGAATCAAGGTCTATAATAAGGTTGAGACCAAAAAATGTGATCATTTAAGGCCTCAAGATGGATACTAAAGTTTTTCTCTGGAAATTTTCAAGGTGGGAGAAGCAGCAAAAATGACACATAAAGTTGATTCCTCCAAATATTCCTCTCTGAAATATGGCTTAAAAATAATATATTTATCCAACAACAATTATTTATACCTTATAGACCTTCCTCTTGGATTGTATCTAACAACATATGAACAATTTTTTTACCTTAAAAATCTAAGTAAAAGGCCTACTCAAATTTCTTAGAAGAACATAATATGCCATTTTCAAAATCCTCCACCTCCTAAAGTTAAAAATTAATATTAGGGGAAGGAAAAATTACTTTGAATCCTAACATACCAATAGGATTACATCGAGGAGCAAGCTTATAAATATTTGATTGCAGAAAGAAGAAACCATTCCACATTACTCTTTCGGTTCACTCAGTGTCGAGATGATCTTGGAGGAGTTGGAGAAAATATTCCCTCTCCAGAAGTAATGATCTTAGCCCTCCTAGGGCTTCTAAAATCCTGGCACAAATATTGTGACTCTGTAAATGGAAGGGACAAATTACCAAATCGGGAGAGACCTTGATCTGATTTAGTGCAGGAAGAAATTCAACAGAACACTAGAGATGGAGTAACATCAAAATATGATGAGGAAGATAATTTTGTCTTGGTTGGAGAGGGAAATAAGCGAAAGGAAAAGAGGGCCCAAAGAAAACCATAGACTAGCCAGAAAAATGGCAAGAAGAAGGACTTGAGCAAGATAAAAAGTTTTCATTGCCATGAATTTGGGAACTATGCAACAAAGTGTTTGCACAAGAAGTATAACAAGAAGCTTTTAAGAGGAGTAGGAGGTGAAGCACTTGTCTCAAAATTTGAATTATAATTCACCCCAATTGCATGTTTGGAAAACACTATAATGGGGAGTGTGTGGTATCTATATTCAGGTGCCTGGTTCCATATGACATGATGTAAAGAATTCTTTAGTAGCCAAGAGGAGAAGGATCTCCATATGCAAATAAAAATTGGGGATGATGGTTGGTAAAATACCAAAGGAACTGGTACTGTAACCTTTAAGAGGGAGTCAGGCTCCCATATTCATTTGAAAGGTGTCATGTATGTACTTGGATGAAGAAGAAATTGATCTCTATAGTTGTATTGGAGGATCATGGCTATGATTTTGTTTTCTGTAAGGGGAAATCCTTTCTAAGACATGTAGCTACCTGGCAAGTGAAACAAATTGGAATTTGTATGAACAACCTATACAAACTTGAGGTGGAATCTTGCAATGCACTAAGTAGAAAGGTAGGAGAAGTGCAGAGTTGGGATGTTGGAGAACTCTGCCACAGACACATGGGAGACTTACACCATAGGGCCTTAAAAATTATGCAGTAGATTACCACCTATCTCCCGAAATTCACCCTTGACCAACATGATGTCTGCAAGGGATGCACATTGGGGAAGTATGTCAAATCCAACTTCTAGGGTTGAGATAACATAGCTGTAGTAATCTTGGAGTGAGTCCACTCTAATGTATGTCGACCATTTTCTACAACGTCTACAACAAGACAAAAACATTATGTTATTTTTGTCGATGAATTTTCAAGGAAATGTTGGATCTTCTTCATGCAGAAGAAGGATGAAGTTTTCTCAAAATTTGTTGAACTCAAAGCATTGGTTTAAAAGGATACTGGTCAGAAATTGAAAGCCCTGAGAAGTGATTATGGAGGAGAATATGTATCTAGCACCTTTAAGTACTTTTGAGCCAAATATAGTATTAGAAGAGAATTGATACCAACCCATAACCTACAACAAAATGGGGTAGTTCAAAGAAAGAAAAAAAGACTAGCGGGAGTAGAAAGAGCCATGTTGCATGATCAGAGGGTTCCATTACACCTTTGGGCATAAGCATGTAACAATGCATTCTATTTGTAGAACCAGAGTCTTCATAGAATACTTGGCATGATCACACCCAAATCTTTCTATGGGAGGGAGCCAGTTGTATCTCATTTCAGAATTTTTGGAGCTACTGTGTATTGCAATGTCTCTAAGGATAACAAGGAAAAACTTGAGCCTGCAGCTGACATGGGAGTCCTTGTATGATACATAGAGACACCACATAAATATAGGGTGCATTTGTCATCACCCAACCTGATAGCAATGAGGAGAGATGTCGAAATTTGATAAGGAGAAGGCTATGAGATGCTATCTAGAGTGAGAGTTGCGTATCCCGTCATAGGAGGAGATTATAGTTCCTAAGGAGGAGCCTCATACAGAGATTTATGAGGTTTTGTAGCAGCCACATTCAAAGGAGTATGCAAGAGGCCTAGTGGAGGCACCCACAAAACCAGAATATTTCGTTGAGGGGATGAAAAGAACCAGAGAAGCTAACATGTTGTTACAAGATGCATGAGAGCATGTGGGAGCTCCTTAATCTTAGCATAGGAAGAGGATGTCACAAGATAGTTACATTCAGTATATGGCTATCATTACAAAGCTCATTGAATCAGAGCTTTCTTCATTTGAGGAAGAAATTTCTCAACCAATGTGGGTTGATGCCATGGTGGATGAGTATGAATCCATCATGAAGAATATTATATGGGACGTGGTGCTGAGGCCAAAGAACAAGTCAATAGTTGGTTCCATATATACCTACAAAGTGAAGCAGGCAGCTCATGGAAGCATTGAGAAGTACAAGGCTAGCTTTGTGGCCAAAGTCTTTTCTGAGTTAGAGTGAGTGGACTATGAGGAAAAATTTGCACCAATGGAAAGACATTCCTCGATCATAACCATTCTAGCATTAGCTACACACATGAGGTGGAAAATCCACCAGATGGATGTGAATACCACCTTTATCGATGGTGTTATTAAGTAAGAAATTGACATAGAGAAGCAAGAGGGATTTGAGACATATGAGTGGGAGATGTGTGTAGACTCAAAATATCCTTGTATGGTGTCAAACAAGCACCCTGAGCATGGTACACACAAATTTATACATATATCAATTGATTTGGATTCACCAAAAGTGAAGCAAATGCTAACCTCTATCACATTGTGATATATGTCAAGTTGCTTATCTTGGTATTCTATGTTGATGACTTGATACTTAGAGGAGATGAGTAGTAATTTGAAGATGATGGACATGGAATTGATACATTACTTCCTTGGGTTAGAAGTATGGCAGGGTGACGGTGAGATGATTGCGAGTCGGGGCAAGTACACCTTCGAATACTTTAGACATTTTACATGGAGAACTGCAAGCCTATGGACACACCTCTAGCTACAAATTGGAGGAAGGACAGTGCTTCTTTAAGAGAGGCAGTAGATGCTACCATCTAGAAACAACTTGTGGGATCTATGACGTATCTAGTGAACACAAGACCTAACATACATTATGCAACTAATTAATTGAGTCAAGACATGGTTAAGCCCACCAAGCTTTATTGGAAAGTGACAAGTCATGTGTTGAGGTACCTCATAGCTACAACTAAGAATGGGGTATGGTAGAGGAGGATAAAGGTAGTGAAGCTCTAAAGCTTCACCAATGCAGATTAGGCAGGGAGTCCATTAGAAAAGAAAAGTACTTCTGGTGATGCCTTTAGCATTGGAGGTATGTGGCACTCAACTCAATAGAGGCCATATGGATGAGGAAAATACTTGTGGGTATTTTCAGTCAAGAGATGGATTTGACAATGATTTATTGTGATAATCAGAGTTGTACCAAACACTTTGAGAATCCATTATTTCATGATAGGTCCAAGCACATTGATATCGAGTACCATCACTTGTGGAATTGTGTGCAGATGAGAATTATTATGTTACAATACATTCCAAGTGAGAAGTGGGATACACATATACTAAGAGGGAGTGTTAGAAAATGTAGCAACGCTAAAATTGACTTGTTCCTTAGTCAAATTTAGTAATTCAATATTCTAAATCAACATTACGACTTGGATGGAATTTAACTTTTGTGACATGGCCTTGTCTACTTGTTTACTCAATAAATTCTAGTTATAGGTTACAAGTAGAGGTGTGCATACAATGTTGCTAAAATTTAGCAATCTAATTCAATTATTTTCAGATTGACTCAGTTAATTGAGCTCAATCAACTAGTTGAGTCAGTTGAAGGTCAGTTGAATAGTATAATTGTTATTAACTCAATTATTTCTCGGTTAAACTAGTCAATCAACAAAAAATAACCTAGACATGCATGGAATTTGAATTTCCAAACTAGAGTGGAGGAAAGGGTACACTATTTGAATGTACATGACGAGCATTGAGGTAGGCGATCAATTATTTGCGATTTGCACAAGGGAATAGTGAATTCCCCTATTATTTAGGAGCTAATTTCCTCAGGAATTATGCAAAGAAATAAGAGAAATATGGGGCCTTGAATTGACTAAGGGATGGTCAGAAAAGGATAATCAATAGGATAACAGGTTTACAGTGCAAGTTGTGCTTTAGGATTGAAGCAAGACATTGTAATAGTTTCTCATTCTCATATCATTAATGAAAAGTAGTGGAAGGGTTTTTCCCTATTGGGTTTCCCTATAAATAATTGTGTTCTTGTGTTTTTTTTAATGGTTCCATGTCATTGCATGTGTTTCTAAATTGTGATTTCCATTTCACAAAATAGTAGAGGAAATTTGTAACCTCTTGTTTTCAGTTTGAATACATTAGTAATACCTAATTTATATTAATTTTTACACTCTTATGGTGTTGTAGGATACAAATATCTTAGTGATGGGCAACTAAAAATGTTCACAACACTCCTAGTTCTACTTGGACCACACTCTTGGCCTTTAGGATTCTCACCTAAAATAAAACAACATTGGTCCAAGTGTATAGACGCTACCCTTACCTCAGAGTTGATCAACGAAGTCGATGGATTATGGTTGGTGTCTATATACACAACATGGTTCCATTAGGGTGTGGTTTCACCAGTGCCCACTAGGTGTTGGACCTGCTAACATGTCAACAAAGTCATGTTCTCGCACTTCCTCTTGACCTTGAAAACATAGCATATATGGACTAAAAAGAAACCTAGGCTAGGTTCATAAAGCAGAAATAGAACTATTGTACGCCCACCCTCCTGTAGTTTCAAGGAGACTCATGGCCCAATTCCTGATAGCTAAATTCCTAGTTTTGACAAAATAACTAGTGTAGTGATTGGCTAAACTAAGTATACCTATAAATTTTGAAATCAAATGATTGAATATGAACACATAATTGCACATTCACCATGCACATAATAATGAATAGCATATTCTATGCACACTTTAAAATTCATGGGCATACATGAGACTGTTCTAATCATGAAGACATAGTGAGCATAAAAACTCAGACATCCATTTACATTTACAAACACACAAGATATTACACCATTCACAATGTAACAAGATTCATCGCACTCCATAAGGCAATACACATAAGAAATGTACAATTATCGATCTGTGTGTTTAATAATGACTGAAAAATGAAGGAAGGACTTCAACTCCCCACCCAATTATAATCCAGCCACATTGCAATCTCTCTTGCAACTGATTACCCTAAGATAGATCTAAAGTCTAAGTATACTCACTTCACCATCTTATTTCTCTTTGATCAAGTATACATAGAGGTTTGACCAAGAACTTAACATTTGGTTCAACCTGTATATTCAAAATTAACAATCTTTATTATTATGTATCTTTAACAAGTTCTATATTATTTGTACAGATACACATTTACAATCCTTACATATATATTTTTCCAATTAATGATATGTCTATAGTCATATATATATACCTTTTAAATAGTGACAAATGAAAAATGTTATGAACACGTATGTGGCTAAGCAAGGCTAGTTGGTATGCCACATGCCCAATCTGGGCTAGTATCTGAAATGGGCCATAGAACCGGGGGGCCAACGTGGCATCACTTTCTATCAGCATACATTTTCTTCCTATCTTGGGTAGCTTTCAAATTTCCCCTTACTTTCCTTACTCCCTCTTCCATGTCCTCCCACTTAATTGGTTTCCCATATGTTTGAGGGTGGTATGAAGTACTAAATTGTACATGATTACCTAACCCATCAAATAAAGCTTTCCAAAAGGAAGAGGTTAATTTCATATCTCTATCCAAAATTACTACCTTTGTTATCCCAGTGCACCCTGAAATTTGAACTGTTTTGTATGTAGATTTCACTAGAATTAAATGAGCAGACTTAATCAATTTATCAAATACTGCCATTATAGAGTCATTTTGTATTTTAGTTTTAGGTAGACATGTAATAAAATCAAGTGTAATGGTCTCCCGTTTCCACTCGAGAATAGGTAATGGGTGAAGCAACCCAGCTAGATGTTGGTGTTCGGTCTTCACCTATTGACATTCCAAACACATGGAGAAATATACAACCACCTCTTTCTTCATGCCTAGCCATAAATATTCTTTCCTTAGAACATAAATTAATTTATGATATCGAGGATGGGTAACATAAGGGATTTTGCGATATTCATCTAGAATCAACTATTTAATGTTGGTTTGATTAGGAACATACACTCGGTTTCGATAACTCAACATGCTTTCTCTATTTATCTCATAACCAACTTGTTGTTCACTGTTGTTTTGGTTTTTGGATTTCTTCCACATAAACGGATACCTCGGATCCCTCCGAGCAACCTCCTCACTATGTTCCTTATAAAAAAATTTCTACTTCACTAAATGAAATATCATACACAAAATTGAACTTTCTACTCGAAGCGTCGGCTAGTCGGTTCTCTTTTGATTTCAAATGTTTAATTTAAAACTCAAATTTTCTTAGGAAATCAATCCAACGTGCTTGGTGAGAATTGAAAGTAGGTTGTTTCAAATATTTTTTTAGACTACTGTGATCTGTCATAGTAAGAATATTTTCTCAAGTAAATAGTGTCTCCACATTTTTGGAGCATGTAATATTGTTGTTAGATCTAAATCATAAGCTAAGTACTTTTGTTCATGTTCCTTGATACTACGATATTCATATGCCACAATTCAACCTTCTTGCATTAATACTCCTCCTACACCTTCCTTACAAGTGTCTTTACAAATATTAAATCCCTTGTCAAGATCTATGATTCTTAAACTACGAGCAACAGTAAGTAAGTGTTTTAGCTGGTGAAAATTGTTTTAGCACTCAATCGTCAACTTGAAGGCTTTCCCTTTATTTTGCAGGGAGGCAATGGGGTAATCCAACGTTAAAATCATCCAATAAACATCCTATAATACCCAGCTAACCCCATAAAGGACCTTAAATTAGCCATGTTCTTAGGAACTTTCCATTCCATTATAATCCTTATCTTTTCTAGGTCTACAGTTATCCCATCTTTAGTAATAACATGTCCCAAATATTGAATTTTCTTTTTATAAAAGACACACTTATTGTATTTCTCATATAGATGATGCTCCCTCAAATTTTGCAAAATAATCTACAAATTCTTTTTGTGCTCCTCCGAGTTCCTGGAATAAACCAATATATCATCAGTAAAAATCAACACAAATTTATCCAAGTACATATGGAATATATTGTTTATGAGACACATGAACGTTGCTGGAGAATTCATTAGTCCAAATGGTAGGACCATGAATTCGTAATGCCATAGCGGGTTCTAAAGGTTGTTTTGTATACACCTTCGTCTCTAATTTTAATTTTGCTGGTACCCCAAATGAAAGTCAATTTTAGAGAACATTGTAGCCCCTTTCACCTAATGAAATAAATCATCAATGTAGGGTACGAGGTACTTATTTTTAACTGTTAATTTATTTTACTATCTATAATCGCTTCACAGTCACAAAGTTCCATCCTTCTTCTTCAAATTAAATACTAGAGACACCCAATGTGAGACACTTGGGCAAATGTATTTATAGTCTAACAGTTATTGTAGTGGCATTTTAAGTTCTGTCAATTATGGGACATTCATGCGATATGGTATTCTGGATATATGAGCGGATCTGAGAATTATTTCAATGGTAAAGTCTATGTATCTTTGAGGAGGTAATCTAGGAATGTCCTCATGGAAAACATCTGCAAAATATTGCACCATAGGCAGGTTCTCTAAGGTAGAAGTGTCCTCTTTTCAATTTGAAAATCTCACTTGAACTACATAAATTTGACACCACTTCCTCATATATTTTGTTATATGTGAAGCCATAATCAACCATAATTTCAAAGGTCTCCTCACACCCTACACCTCCTATCTTACACCTTCCTCATTTAAGAAGTTAATTGTCTTGTCCTACAATTTATAAGGGACCAATGCTTCTGCAGCCAATCCATACCAACGAGAATGTCATATGACTCTACGGGTTGCACATTTAAAGTTGTTTCTATTGGATAGTCCACCTTGTAAAACACCCTTCTTTTGGCCTCCATGGCTAACTTAACGAGACATGGGTTCTTAACTTTAACAACTTGCAAATGAAAATATTCTACTAAGGAATTATGTAACTTCAACTAGCCCCTTGATCAATTAACATGTATACAACTTAGTTAAACATTTAACCTTCAAACTCCACCATGGTAGGCTATTACTCTTCCTGGTGATCCTACAGTGTGGCGTCAATCCTTGGTAAACTTCTTGTTCCTTACCCTACAGTGGATTCCTCTTGAATTTGTGCTACTGGTTGTACCCCTTTTCGGTAAGGAAAATTTTTGACATAATGCAGTACGCTACATCCCCAACACTATAATGGGATTTTGGTTGTTGATTCCATTTTAGGTTTATTTTGATGTTTAGTAGTTTCCAATTCATTCTACAATTTTGAATTCTGCTAGGTCCTTCATGAATTTCTATTTGGCTGAATTTGTAGGAGCTTTTGAAATTTACCGTATTCGATCCCTTTACATTATGCAAAGGTTTGTGCCCCTTCTTTTCTTCCCACTTCTTGCTACCCTCTCCTTTCTCCTTCATTTTCTAGAATCATATTTAGGATTTTTGAATAGTTCCTCGTCAACAGTTTTGGGGTTGTTGAATTCCAACTTCTCTTTCATAAATATTGGGAGACTACTGATAAACCACTGACCTTTCGCCTTTTCCTCAACTATGTAAGGAACATAACTTAAGTTGGAATAGGATGTCAATGGTTTTTTCAATCTGACAAGATTTTCATATTTTTCTCCTATTCTTGCATCAACCTTTCATTGTCTTCTCTCAACCTTGCCATTTCCTTCTTCAGTTTTTACACTATCCCAAATAGGGCAATATTGAAATTTTGATATTCTTCTCCTAGTTGTACCCACATATCAAGGTTAGCTTTTGTATATGGTACCATACAAGCTCCAATAATTACTCTTACTCGCATAGGTCCAACTCTCCTCATTATGCATATATTATTTCACTATGTTCACACAATACATTCTATTATTCTTCCACTTACTCAATTAGGCTATAGCGTTGAAACGTGCCTCTGGTACCACTTGTCACAACTCCTCATTACATACAAAAAAAAATATTTAAACATTAATAATTAACATAATCATTGTAAATAGCGAATTCATTTATAAAACTTTACACAAAACATAATGTTAGTATTTAGTATGTCCTTTCTTGTATTAAATAGAAAACATTAACTTAGGGTGTTCAATATATTTCACGAGTACCAAGTTTACCAAATATGGTTCATGAAAAAGGTCTACCACTTAATAGGATTAAACCATTCTCATGTTTTATGTGACTCCCACCTCTGCCAAACTGCCAAGCATCATTACACATAGACGAGTATGGTTAACTCATGACCCAGTTAACTAGAGAATGCATCAAATTCTCTCGAATCCTCATGATTTACTAGGTGGAATTAGGGATTTTGAGTTTTGGACCTAGAGCAATGGCCCTCGATGAAACCCTATGATCCACAACCCATATGCGTTGATTTTTGTTGAGGTACCTAAAACCCTTCTTTGGCGCCGCCGAGGATCATTCTACTACACTGCTTTGAGGGAAATGTGGCTCTTCATCTTCAGAGGCCACGACATTTGGAAATACTCATTTTTCTTACGTTTGCATCTTTCATTTACCAGTACCTCCAACACCGAGCTCCTTTTTCTAGTCCATGCAAGTACGCAATAGGGTTCATCAATGTTGTCTTAGGCCACTCTTTTGAGTTAGCATTTGATATTGTTGCTAGACTCCTACTCAAACTAGGTAAAGTGGACTCCACTTCCCTCCTTGACTGTGCTAAATGCATATTTACAATGCTATTTTCTCAATTTTTTTCTTCTCCTTTTGTCTTACCATTCAATGTTGTTCCAGTTACAAAATTTTGAGGAGGCACAATCTTCCTTGCTCATGTAAGGGTGGCTATGAGGACTTCCTTAATATTTCTCTTGTCTTCTAAAGTCATTGTTCTTACTATTCGACCCTACTCACATTTTTTTTTGTATGTATGTTGTAAGGTAAAAGTTTCATCAATTGAGATTGTGTTTTAATATTATATATTTCGCGATCCAACGAATTATTATCTCCTCTTTTCAAGGTTAGAATCTTGGTCCTCGTGTCATTAAATATGTTCTAAAATATTGGAAAATAAATAACTAGGGTTAGTGTTTTAGTTTAGCATTCTCTGTTGTATATATATATATTTTGGCCTTCTCCCAAGAACTAGGATACAAATTGTTTCCATTTAAGTTGTAATGTAATTATTTACACATCATATGGGGCAACCTTATTGTACCATGCAATAACTTGTTATCGTTGAATTTGATATCTCTTTAGGACTCTATGGAATTTCTCGTCGATTCCATGTTTTATTTATTAAGGGTTGGAATGTGATGAAATTTAATTTTTTTCCCTTGCAGTTATTTTTGTTACCAAATATTTTCTTCGTGTGTGATTTTCTTATATATCCTTATTGGTATTTCTTAGTTCATGTTCTGAATAAGGACAATATTTGCATGGAATTTTGTTATGGTTCTATAAAACAAACAACACAATTTAGAATTTGCTTGCATAACTATGTAAAAGTTTTCTTTTAAGGTTTGAATATAGAATTCGGTTTGTTCTCTCAACTAGATGCAGAGTAATTTAATTTCTACAGTTTTCCCTCCAACCCTGGTTGTCTTTTCTTTCATGAGACCTATATTGGTTCTATGAAGACGGTTCCTCCTCAAATTACTCTATGCCCAATTTCACCTGTCAGGTTTGATTTTTTTTTTCTTTCTAACGATGTAGCACTGGTTGAGATTCTACTGAGTGTTTCTAAATAACAGATGACTCCCCACTTAATAGAATTTTATTTTTCCTAAAGAAAATTTCCTAACCCGTCCACAGGTTCCGAAGCATCTTTAACGCATAATCCATGCATATGTATTGTTACTTTCACACACACAAGAAGTTGCTTTAACAAATATTTATAGCACCCCACCATTCCACTCATGGATATTCTAGGTTGAGATTCGAAAACCTTTTTTTTATAGCAAAACTCATTTACTTATTCACTACTCTACTAAAAGTATTGAGGTTTTGCGTGTACCCTTACAATAACAAATGCAGTACACAACATGTTATTTCTTTTCAGTGTATCTAAGGTAGAATTTACAACACATAATAATATTTCATTTTTAGTCTGTTAGTAACACCTAAAAGAAAATCACATTGCATACCAGTACAATACTTATCTAGGTTACACAAATTGTTGATGCAAGTGATCACAACCACAAGGAACAAAGGTTTCCTCTCTACTAATGAGACTAGTCTACAACTACATCTTCCCCTGAGCTAAACTCACTAGCGGGGTAGCCTTATGGATAATATTGCGCCGAATTTCTACATGTGACTATCTGGCCCCAACCAGAGTTAGTCAAGGACATTTTTTTCTTAAAGAGATTCCTCTAGCCAACTAGCAAGAAATCTATATCATAATAACCATCTTGTTAATTTTTTTCCCTCCTCCTTTAAGTCGCCTCACATTAATTAACCCTCTTAGTTTTTTCCTTTTCCTTTTTGAACATTTTCCATCAAGGAGGGGTTTAGACAAGTAATCACCTGGCCCATAATAGTCCAACTACCCTAACTAGTGGGTCTCATTTGACCTAATCTCGTCACTTGGTTTCACTCCTTGCTTAAACATTCAATCTTTTACGATACAATCAAATATCTCTATTTAACATTTGACCTTTACATAATCAACAAGATAATATAATGTCTATAAATATAGTAAAAGAAAAAATACATACAAATTAACAAAGCATGTGACAAAAACCTTTTTTAATTTGTTTTAAATATTTGTCTCCCCTTTTTAAATTGTTTTAAATATTTCTCTCCATTTTTAAATTTGTTTTAAATGTTTGAAAAATAGTTATTTTTTTAAAGTTGAAAATAATGAAATTTAACATAAATATTTTTCTATTGATTTTAA
>APFE030455982.1:8994-71076 GCA_000404065.3 Pinus taeda | reverse complement strand
AACTTTCGAACTGTATTCCTTAGTCCTTAAAGAAGCGGTTCCAGTTTTGAAATGTTTCGTATAATTCCTACCAGTCGTTTAAAATAGTAAGCTTTCATGAAAAATAATTTTAAAATACAATACTCGCCTTTTATAGAAACGACTTTTTAAAATACAATACTCGCCTTTTATAGAAATGACTTTGTACCGAGAATAATCAACCTTTTACGTAATTTGGTGATTTTTTTTTTTAAACTCATCTAAAAACCAATTTACTGTTTAAAATTCTAGACTAATATCAAATATTTCTTTCAAAGAGACTTCTCTCTTCAAAATGTAAACCAAATTGGAACATTTATGTAATTTTGTGAGCTTATTTTTGAAGCAAAATATATCTTTCTTAAACTTATCTAAAAACCAATTTACTGTTTGTAATTCTAAACCAATATCAAATAATTCTCTCAAAGAGACTTCTCTCTTCAAAATGTAAACCGAATTGAAACATTTAGCCTCATCATAAAAGTCAGGTCATATATTTGAAGACATATTTCTTTTATATATATGGAATTATACTTTAAGTGTTATTCTTAAAATGATGATTTCCAATTGAACTGTTACAGGTAAGCATTTATAATATGAATTTAAACATACTAATGATTATTATAATTTAGTGTAATAATCATGTTTAGTTTTAAATGTTTTGCTGGCTAAAAAATGTAAAAGTATTATGGAAAATATTATAAAAAGTGTTTTCCTTTCAAGTTAACTAATATATAACTTATTTCAATTACAATCCAATTCAATTAATCATAACAAATATATAATAAAAATCTTTTTTTATAATTATAAATATTATAAAAAGTTTACCAATACTATATAAAAAATATGACTAAGACAATTAAAATTAGTAAATTTTGGTTAATATTTTTTATTGGTCTCATTTTTCATATATTTTTTTTAAAATTAAGACTTTGTATAATTTACTAATTAAATTTATTTAATAATTTATGTGATAATTTTATAATTTTATTAAGTTAAATGTTAAATGCTTAACCTTTGTTAAATTCACTTCTTAATTTATCAAACAACTTCAAGATTTTATTAAGTTAAATGTTGTATGTTTCAAGTCAAATATTTTTGTATTACTTAAATGTTAAATCATAAGATTTTATTAAGTAAATGTTGTATGTTTCAAGTCAAATATTTTTGTATTATTTAAATGTTAAATCATAATAGCAACAATGTTTGATGGTAAAGGTTTCCAACCTAATAATGAGATTTTTCTTCTTACCAAAATCTTTATATAAGAGTATTTATTTCAATTTATTATTGGATAATTTACATGAAAATATAATAATTTAACTGTAAAATTATTGATCTCAATCTATTATTAGATAATTTATATGAAAAATATAGTAATTTAACTATTTCATAATTTATATGAAAATATTGTAATTTAACTATAAGATTATTGATCTCAATTTATTATTAAATAATTTACATGAAAATATGAAAATATAGTAATTATATTAGTTAAAGGTGAAAAATAAACATGAATATACAGATGAAACTATTCGTTTTTCAAATATACGGATATCATTCATGTCCTAAAGATTTAGATCAAGAAACAAATTAAACAACCAAACAAAGTGATAAAACATCATACCAAGATTTTAAAATGCACCGTTGAAATTTCGATACCTCTTCATTCGAGTTACAGGATTAATTCGTAAAAAAAGTTGAAGCAAACGAAGCCCAAAGTAAAAGAATTTGGAAGAAGGGGACGTCACAGCTACGAAAGAACCGGTCATGGTTACACAACCAGGAACCAGTTGGTAGGCAAGACAATGCTACTAGGTTTGTTACGTTGAAGCCAAAGAACCACACATTTGAAAATTCGGACACGGATGGAAAATATGGAATCATTACTTTTTGTTCCACAAATTGGCCGCCATTGGTAGAACAGATAAACGTTTTGACACGTTGGGCACACGGGAAGACATACAAAACGATACAAATTAGGAAATTGCAACGTTGACATTTCATTTTTTAATAATAAATTTCATATCATTTGGGTGAATCCGCGGTATTCAGGTTTGAGACTGTATTTTTTTTTGGAGTCAAATTCCTTGCTTGAAGTTGAAAGATTCCATTGGGGAGAAAACTACTTTACTGTGGGCTCCGGAAACGTGGAAGAACTGGTAATTTGGTAATTTTAACGATGTTGATTTAAATAAAGGCCACCGGATTTATATTTGTGATTGCTCACTCCAATCGAATTAAATTCCATTGAGTTGAAGCCATGACTCGCTCGCTCCAACCGATGCGAGGATTAGCGAACTTCTTTGCGCCTGTACGGACCTCAACAATGAGAACGGATTGATTCGATTTTGTTTCTATTGCTTTCATGTTTTTTTAAGGGCAGACCGCTTGAGACAATTCTCCCTCTCCGCAATTGGAAGTTTTAAAGTCAAACCCTCTGGTTTGGTATGGAAGGAGAGGGATCAGGCTCCGATATGAGTCATGTTGCTGAACAGAGATGCGCCTTTGGACAAGAGTCCACTCAAACTATGGAGGACAGATTAGATAGATTTATAGAGATTGATCTGTCTGTTCGGCTGGGAAAAGAAAATGATGAAGGGAATGAAGACGAGGAAACCGAGGCTGCGAAGAATTATAGAGATATCCATGATAGTTATTATCCTGACAAATTGGCTTCCTTAAGGGTTTCTAGTACACCCATAAGTTCTCCAATAGATGGACAAGTGAAGGTATTTTTTATTTCTCTTTGTTTTTCCCTGCCTATTTGCAGCTATTATAACATTTTTATTTTCGTTCTAAGCACAATACCGTTTGGTATTAAGTGCTCGTGACCTATACCCTGTCAGTGGGTCGCAGAGAAGAACTGCGTCGAAATATAGCTTGACCCATTGGGAGAAACCCTAGAAGTCTCGAACGAAAGGAATCAGAGTTACAATTTCTCTGCTTTCATACATTAATAGAAATGGTTTTAGTGTATTTTCTTAAAGAACCTTTGAAAGAACTATTTCCTGTGAAGAACGCAGCGCTGAAAAATAGAATTATTTTTAGGTTCTAGACATCTTTGGTACAGCGATGTTCTGGTTTATACTTTCTAAACGATTGAGATATTGACTCATGAATCAGGGATTTTAATTTATTTGTTTCGAAGGAGTTAAGAAAGAGAAAAATAATATGAAAACAAACTCTATCACTAATTTTGGTGTTTAGTAATAAAATCGATTTACCAAAATCTCACCCATATTCTAGAACAAAGTGCAATAACAGCAAAACCACTTGATCTTGAAATTCTCCTTTCTGCCAAAGAAAACATAAGTTCTCTTTGAGTTTTAATTTTTTTTCATCCGTAGGGTTAGTTCTTGCTGCTCAAATTCGAATCTAATCCATCGTTCCAATTCACATCACAAATCTCAACACAACTGGAGGACAACGTGTGAATTGTTTACGATGTATTTCAATAGCCTTGCTTCTTGCTATGTATATAGATATATCTATCTTATGAGTGACTTATTTATTTGATCGTTTGTGAACAGATTGAAACTTTGCTGACAGAAATGTGCCGACTCAAAGAGGAGAATGATACTTTGAGAAAGGATTTGTCTCGGGTATTCAGCAATTATCATAGGCTCCAGATGGATCTCTTAGTTATGGAGCAAAAGCAGGAAGTCAACGCGCAACTGAGAGAGCAGGTGAGTTTGACAAATACCGAGCATGGACGAGCATGAACAATTAAGATCAATGAATCAGATGGGTGGCTAATTATTATATATAGATTCCAAACTCAATGCAATCTACCTCTAGCTGCTTACTATTAAGTGCCATTTAATCAAGATAAAATCTGTTGCAGGAGATGACAATTGTTGTTCCATTGTAATTCAGGATTTGCAACTCCGTGAAGATGAATCACAACTGGTGAAGCTGTCTCTCTGCACAAATCCATCAGCTGAAGGGAGTAAAGAAGAAACCACGGCATCTGCAGAAACTGGAAAATTGAAGGTCACAGAAAACAAAGGAAGATCAGCGAGTTGTGGATCAGTAAAGAATCTGAAAGGCTTAACCCTAACATTAGATTTGAAGGACAAAGAAACAAGCCCAGACTCTGTTGATGGGGCCCTTTCGCCCAGTCGATGTAGTACTCCGACAAGATCAGATGGCGGTTTAATAAAGGCTGACACCGTGGACATGATGACCGTGCAAGGCCGGACATGTCTTAGTCCTGAAAACAGCTCTCAGGTCAAGGATGAAAATATGTCTGCGCCAGAAAGCGGATCTTTGACGCCGAACAAAACAATGAAGACTTCGCATGATACGAGCAAGAACGTAGAAACTGCACCCCCTGTAAGAAAAGCCAGAGTATCTGTGCGCGCTAGATGTGAAGCACAGACGGTAAATTCTTTATCTACATAACTGTACCTCAGAATTTCAATGGACATTTGAGATTATGGGATAACCAAATACCAACAATATTAAACCAAAGTTGTATATGTAACAAGTTGAACCAAATGAAATATATACGATACAGATTGTAAATTAAACACCCATGATATACCTAACATAGATATACAATGTTGCAGATACATTACTGGCACTTTCTAAAGAACGCCTCAATATGTTTCTAATTAATTTTGAGAGCATTGTGTAATAATTTACATTTCACGTTTCAGATGAACGACGGTTGTCAATGGAGGAAGTATGGTCAAAAGATAGCCAAGGGAAATCCTTGCCCTAGGGCATATTATCGGTGCACAGTCTCCCCGGGATGTCCTGTCAGGAAGCAGGTCAGTATGATTTCATTAACGGGTTACAAAAAGTCTTTGAGGTATGATTTCATTAACGTGTTATATATCGGATGGATATATAAAAAAATGTTGATAAAGCGTGTTTTGAAACATTAAAAAGAATAACGTTTTGGAATTTTGAATAGAATATTAAAATTGATGGTTGTTTAAAAATAAATCAAACTGATTTTAGTTCACATGATTATTTGTTAATTCTCTCTCTTAATCTCCATTACGAATGTCTACTTTATATGCTTATATTTCAAATATATTTATATTTTTTTGTGGATGGCTTGGTCAATATGTTAGCCGTTTGTTCATTTTATTTGCAAAATTTCAAGTGGATTTTTCGATGGTTAACAATTTCTTTAATGAAGTGATATTTCATATCAATATGTTTAGTTTTTTTTTATGGAAAACATGAATGTTTGACAATGTTGTACTGTTGAGTTGTTCTCACAATATATTGTAGTTGGTCCTTATTGTTACTACTGTAGATCATCCAACAATTTGGGTAAGTAAACTATTTGACAAGTTGTTGTCATTGTTGTTGGTATATATTATATAGCGAATTGATATATAAAAAATGTTAATAAAGCATGTTTTGAAACTTTAATACTCCATACTAAATGGACATGTTTGTCTAATAGTTATGAGATTGGTTCTATCCCCTCTTATTAAAAGAAGGATTACATTCTCCTATAAATGAATAACATGTTCGCTTTAAAAATACACACTTTACTTTTAAAGGAAATCAAGACCACACTTTTGCTTTTGAATGAAATTACACACTTGTTTGGATATGAAATAACACCTACTTGAAATAAAATTACACTTGCTTCAAATAAACTCACACTTGCTTGAAGGAAATCACACTTGCTCACACTAAAATAAAATCTCTCTGCTTGAATGAAATCACATCACACTTGCTAAAATTGGAAGTACAATGTAAAGGAGTCTACTTTGTAATAGAAAGAAAGATAATCTCTATTCAAAATTGTAATGTAATACTGTGTTATGAATCTAAATGAACCTAAGCTTAGTCCATGTGCATAAGAAATATTCACAGTGATGAAATCAATAAGGATTAATTTTCTATGAAAAGTTAACAACATAAATAAAAATTTAAGCTAATGAAATTCTACAGGAAACATAAAACGAAATACTACATTAAAAACCAGAAGCAAGGCTTACTGTCTTGAGGGGGCCATTGTACGAGAAGCAGGTATTAAAACAATGTCTTCATGAGCTAATTATTCACACATTCGAATCATACAACAAGGAAATAGAAAGAAACAAAGTTCATAATTGCAAAACAGAGTTTTTGAGACAATAATCTCCTCCTTATCAAATATATGACAGTGATTCTATAGATCTCTGAAGCAACTAGAAATTCAGAATTTGATTGCATCACTTCTGCCATGAGATCACAACAAATCAATTTGAGAAGGATTTTAGATTAAAGATGAGCCCAATTATGTTTTTAATGATCATCTCGCTACGAATTTGCTAAAGAACAACTTGATCTTGTTTATTTTTTGATTGTGAATTAAATGATAATTTCAAAATCTGCATATCCATGTAATATAAAAAATAACGCTCCAAATATCTTTGAAAATCTCCCAAATGGTAACGAATTCAAGAAATTTCTTGGGGGAGCCTAATTGGGCTCGTGCTGAACAAAACTCATGTTTTTTTTTCCAAAATTCTCTTTTGTTTTCTCAAAAAATGCATTTGAAGTTGACTGGTCAAAATTGTTGCATTTTTCCCTTGATTTGATGCTAGAGGTCCACACATGCGAGATGGGTGGTATTTGGCCAATATAACTCCATATTGGGAACCTTTAGAAATAATGTCTAGTGTCATATTTCCTTTTATATTGGCGGTACTACCTCAACCATTAAGATAGTTGCGGAAACTTGACTAAGTTGTAGAAAATTGTATTGGAAAAACTATCACTCGTAAAACCCAACAAAGTTCTTCTTAATATACTAAAAATAAAGGAAAACAATTTTAATTAACCACTTAGACATATAGAGACACATCATGAAGAATTATGGTGAAAATGGTGGCAAGTGAGTGAAAGGGTACAATGGATGGTTGGAAGTAATGACTTAATGAATGACAAAAACAAGTGACAATGATGACGAGTCAGTGAACAAACATCTTTCGCACACTGAGATCTTTCGAAGTCTGCATGCAAATTGAGTCCCAAAAATGAACTCATATACCTCTTTTCTTTATCAACACAAGGTTGTCCTATTTCATTCTTGGAAACCACTGCTTTAAAAATGCTGGTTGATCTTTATTAATGAATTTCTTCTTATATCACCTTTTTTTCTCCTTGCTAACATCATGAGAGCATGATTCCTTAATAATTGCTTGATTTCTTCCATAAAATAAAGTTTTTTTTCCTTTTCTTACACTTTATTGAAGTCCACACCAAGTCTCATCTCCATGGAATAAAGCTAATTTCTCGCACCCCTTTCTTTGATGCCTAAATTTGAAAGTTGAATGTTTTAATGGAAAATGAAACATCTAAGAACATAAAAGAGGAATGCATACCATGGAAAATACAACTCCAAGGAATTTATATATAATCCAAAGTAGCTTCTCCAAAAATATACTATTTTTGTATTTTCCTTCCATTGTATTCATCTTAGAATTCATGTCACCCAATTGTGCTCCAATTACACTATAAAGTGTCTAAGAAATGGATTTGAACCAATAAAACCATTTCCACCATGTTATCACTCCAAAATTTCTTATAACTTGTTCAGAAAAAGAAATGATAGAGGTAACCACTAACCAACTTTGGAGATCAGGATCTAGCCTTCTTCATCTCACAGAGGCCTCTCTCTTTTTTATTTAACTTTGTTTTAGTTAGTTTGTTTTAGGCTAGTTATGATTGTGGTGGAGTTTTTTATTTGAATTTGGGTGGTGGGATCACTTACTTAGATGAAAAAGGATTGTCTTTTACCATTGAGCTATGGGGTCGAATGTTAGACAAACTGGACTGGACCAAGCTTTAAAAACAGTGTCTACATGGCAAGATAGGTGAGTTAGTAAAGATATCAAAGGCTGGATGGTGAAAATGGTTTCTAATTGGATCCAGGGAGAAATTATGGGTTCCTTATGCTATATTATGAAGAGAATGAAAGAGGTCAACTGGGACGAGAGAGAAATTCAAGGTTCTCAAATTCATATATCAGAGGAGAACATATAAATGACTAACTGTGCAAAACGGAGTGTACTTAAACAAGTTCTGAGTTATATTTCTAGTTAATTCATTGCAATTTGAATAACATTTAAGTTTATGGAACAGGTAAGAAAGTAAAAGAATAAGACAAAGAAGATACTTCACTACAAATAGCTCATCTCATGAAACCTGTAGTGTAATCTTTTTATTACTTGCTCCAGTCTCTTGACTTGAAAATTGGTACAATCACCCTTTGGTTTAAGATCAAAATAACTTTACATATGTATAGAAATACACCTCTCAATACTTTGAATAATGAAGTATTTATACAAAAAAGAATTTACAAAATATCTCCAACTACATTGAGAACTAATCTAGGAAAATGAAATATCTGCATGCAAGAAGATAGAGACAACTATTGAACCGCTTTTTGTTGTCCCTGTTATTTAGGTTCTGTTGTCTTCTAGTCTTTGGTCTTTTTCCCTTTAAACTTCTAGGTTGTTTTGTCTTCACACTAGATGTCATATTTACTTATGACCTTTTATCTAATACACTTTCATCTGATACTCTTTGACCTTGCTATCATGTCAATACCCTTTTACTGTGGTTTTTCACTTTTTACTGTGTATTTCGTATGGTAAATCATTGAGTTTTTCCCATGTCTCAACATCTAGTAATTAGATATTGAGCATTTTTCGATATATTTCATTTGCCTCTGTGTATTTTCCAAAAGTAGGCCTATTGACAAAAAGATGTTTTACCTCATGCTAGAGGTAAAACAAGTTTTCAAAAGTTTTGTCTAATACTTTTCCTGTTGGTATGCCCCTAATGGATGATGTGTTTACCTGATATTTAGCCACTTCCATAATCTTCTTATTATAATCTTCCTATGTCATTAGCTTATCATTTATAACTAAGGGATTTGGTAATCCATTTTGCCTCAAAAGTTCGAACTTAACCATGAACCTGTCAATGGCCAGTTGCATGGTTTGACACTTATCCTCCAAGTTCAACATCAAATTTCTCTTAGTGAGGACTCCTTTGACTTCCAAAATTGTACCTGTCATGCCAGGTATCTCTAGTTCTTGCAACTAATACTTGTTCTTGGAGTTGAGGAAATGGATGATTCTTGCAGCTTCCTCTCACATATCTCCAAGTTCTGCTTTGACTCTCTAAATGGCTTCTATAGCCTACTTTTTCAATTCAATCTATTCAAAAATAACTTGAATGGATGGCCAAATACCAATGACAAAGTCAATGATATTGGCCCATAGTTATTCCTTACACTGACCTAGAGGTTCATTCAGTGTTAGCACTTTCTCTGGTCTTTTGATTCTTTTAGTCATCCTTGTGGCCTTTTGATGTTCTTCTCTGTGAATGATTTGGGCCAATTTATAATATGTGTCTAGGCTGGTGACTTTTTCCTTAAGTCTGTTCATCTTCGTGGTCTGAATGGACATTTTTTCCATTACTTTGACCAACCTGTTTGCTTCATCACCTATAGAGCTTATTGTTGTCCATCCTATTGTTGATGTAGTGGGCGTAGATGCTGGTAGTGCAGTGGCCATTAGAGTGGTGGGAGCTAAGGATGCTTTTACAGTGGAAATGAACAAAAAGAGTGAGAATGAGCGTCTTCAGCCTTTTAACTCGCAACGGCTAGAATTTGGCACAAGATTTCATAATGAAGAGTGGGTTGTTTAGGCTTTTGGCGGGGAGGTGGTTTTGGGGGCCATCGCACCAATTTTGGCAGTTGGGCAGTATTTCCTTGAGAGCACACGGTTTCACCTAAAGTTGCCACATAACTGAAAGGGGCCTGAGAAAAATCACGAATCTCACGTGCTCTTGGGCGGGTAAAGTTAGGCAAGGGAATCAGCGTGATATGGATGTGCAGCGTCAAATCTAGGGGTCGAAGATCGGATGGTTGTCGCATAGTGGTGTTGCACGGAGGGAACTCAAGTGGAGATCTTCGTGGCCCAGGGGATTAATTACACTTAACTATAATTAATTAATGAATAAGGCAGAGTTAAATATAAGTGGATTTAATACAGTGGGACCGGGGTTAAATGCGACGAGGTTTGTTAACTACACTAAGGTGGTGGGTTAAGAGGGTTTTGTTGAGAAAAATGTGAGATGTGGAGAGTTAATTAAATAATGTGTAGGGGGGAATAAAACTTAGGACAAGCGGGGTTTTATGGATTTTTTAGGAAAAATAGGGAAATTAATAAGGGGAAAATGATATTTTCAAAGGAGAATGGGTTTGACACTAGGGAAAATGGGTTTTGGGTTGGGAAATGACTTTGGGAGGGTAATTTGCTAGAGAAATGTGTGAAACCAACGAACAAGGGTGAAAATGAAAGGAAAATAACATTTTAACTAGAAATGATGGGATAATGGGGAAATTAGTAAGTATGTAGTGGGGATGAAATGAAAGGAGGGGAGATTAATCAAATCAGCTTGTGAACATCCTTTCACTTTCATAACTGCTCCTTCACACTGAAACATTAGATTAAGCATAAAAATGTGTTTATGCTTCAATCAACTTTGTACTTCTGCAACCTTTCTTCTAGTTACCCTATACTTACCCTAACATTTTTTCTTCACTTTATTAGGTGCATTTAAACTTGAAGACCCTTTCTTTCTTTTTCTTTTGTAAAACAAACTATCTAATTCTAACCTTATATCTTCCAATGGCTTAGATTAAGCTTATGAGCACATTTTATTCGTCTACCTAACTACTTATTTGCCAAGATTAAATAGTTTGGCTAGATATTTATTCTCTAACTATAAACATGAAATTTAAAGCATGAACTAGTCAAGATTAAACTATTTGACTATCATGGGTTGTGGCATTTATGACAAGCTGCACACAACTGTTATTTTGCACATTAAATTAAGAAGTAGTGGCACTTAGACTTGATCTTTTCTTATTCTTTTTGTCCTTTGATATTTCTTTTAGGACATACCCTCTTTACAGTTTTTAATTTTAATATGGAAAACATTTTGCAGAAAGCAAAGTATGTACAATATTACAAGATCAACCACAACTAATTCAAAATTATGAATCCTATTAATATAGGACCCTAACACACTGTACAAGAATTTTCCACCAAATAGAAATGAATCCATAGAAGAGATTTAATGAGGCATTAAAGGTTGATGAAATGATTGAAGCAATGTGGTAGCTTGGAGTAATAACAACTGGCATCATCCCAAAGTAGGCGAACTAGAGGAAAGTGAAAAATATGAAGAAAAGGAAGCTCTTGTAGTGGCTACAACAACCCTCTAGAATTTTGGCTCGCATGGTAATTTCGAAGCCTACCTTGGATCCTCCGATCATTTGTCCTTGGTCACTTGTTGGTAAGATGATAATTTCAAGCTCCCCTCCTTGATCTTAAGACTTGTCTGTGTTCAAATCTTTATGCAAAATGTGTCATATTTTGGCATAGGGGTTGTTGTTTGTCATGCAAGGGGAATGTCATCTTGCTTCAAGGGAATTGTGTGCATATGAGTGGCTGTCATCACATAGACATGTTTCACACTCACTTGACGCACTCTTGTCACGAAGGTTATTTCATCAAGAAAAGTATGTATTATGCATTCTGGATTGTCTAAGTTGTGTCAGTGAGTATCCATGGGTGATCACAATCGAATCCCATCAATGTTTACATATGTTTCACTGATATCACATTTAGCCATTCTCCCGAGAAACCTAGCCTCATCTAACTTCCCATAAATGTGCACTTTTCTTCTACAAGCATCAAGTTTCCTCCCTTTCCTGTTGAAACTCTGCAGTGCACAGAGACACCAACCTCCCTTTCCTGGAGAATCAGTGCAGCCCATAGAGACACTGAAATCCCTTTCCTTCTAAAACCCAACAGCCCACAGAGACCCTAGCCAACACTCCCCTCCAAAAATGCGCAGAGCAGTCAAGCCACCAGCACTACTCTCCAGAAATGTGCAGGGCAGTCTAGCTCCACTACAACCATAGATTGCGCAGAGGTGTCCTCCCAAGACCCCCATCCCATAGTAGTGTCCTGTGCCTCAAAAATTCACATTGATTTCCAAGCTTCCTTGTCTGTCTCACATGCAGAAACTACACGGATGGGTCTCTTAGAGTCTGAATCCTGCAGTAGTCACTGTCCACTAAAATTGCGCAAATCTACCTCTCAGTGACTAAAAGAAAAGGTGACATGTTCACATCATCTCCAAGGAGTTGAGGAGAAGGGCCAAGGAACCAAGTAACGGAAAATATTAGGACCAGATGCAAACTCCGTCAGATGCATGATCATATTTAGGGTAAGTATGGTAGGTAAAGAACATCTTTCAAACTACACCTCTTAGTTGAGTTTGCAAGACTGGTTGTCATTGTCATATCATCCTATCCTCAGTAACGTGCGTGTGCCCAAGCATAAAAAGTGATTTCATGTGTTTCCTTTACATATCTTGCTTCTTTTTCGCTTATTTGACCAATTGTCATCTTCGGCATGTTCATTGTTATGTCATGCTTGTAACCTCATTCTCGTGATGTCGAAGGTTGTGTCTGAGTTGTGTTCACTGTGTAAACATGTACCTCAATTACACACAATATTGTAAGTATAGTCGCGCAAGTGTCATCACGGTCGTCCGATATCTATCCAAAGTGTTGCATTTATCACTCTCACTATTAAAATGTCTTGTAGTTAGTCACACTGAGCATATGTTGCCTTGTTGGTTTGAGCTGTTTTGTCATCAAATCATGTTGAGTGTATGTTTGCAAGGTAATGTATTCATGAGTTCACTCGCTCACACACATAGCCATTTTCTGAAAGTTTGTCGACCAGACCACCCTCCATTAGTTGTACCTCCATTGAGATGCATTGTGCGGTCTTAGCCCTAAGTGATCATGTACTGCTACCTAGAATTGCAGAGAGCTTGAGCCTACCTCCCAGGAAATCTGCACAACCCAATCCTAGAATCAACCTGACTAACTACCACCTAGAACAATGCAAAAGCTACTCAGCAAGCCATCTCAATTGACACTAACCGCAAGCAAGCAAATCCATCCGGATTCTCACTGGTCAACTGAAGAGTTTGACCGTGAAGTGACCCCGAGATTCACTCTACAAACAATTGCACAAAAGATACCAGCACACCCACCTCTGCTCACTAAATAAATTGCATAAACATGAAAGTTAGGAACCTTGTTCCTGTCACTCCAATGTCCTCAAAAGTTATGCAGTTCGGTCAACTAGTCACCCTATCAACTTGCCTGTTTCTCCTCCTAAAAATTACATAGTTTTCTTGAGTTATCCTCCATCTACCTGACACTCCTCTTAGCCCTGAAACTACGGAGAGATGTGCTGCAGGCCATCCTCCCATTTCTGAGTAGCTCTTGCCAGTAAGATCCCATAGCTCCCTACCAACCCCCGCAAAGAATCTGCGGAGTTTTCACTACCATTGTCCTCCCTCCTACCTACACTATCTCCCTAGAAAATTTGCACAGTTTTCCCCTCCAAGGGAGCAAGATCCTGCAGATGATCACTGCTATTTTGGACAGATCATATGAGTGTGCTAGTGACCTATGCATAATTTTCCTTGATAGTTCCCAGTGCCCACATTCTTACCTAAAATGTGATCTGCGCAGATTCAGAGCCTTTCCCTATATGTCGGTGACCTTCTCCTGAAAATGAAAGATGTTGCATTATGGTAGACTAGGAGATTTCTAGATTTGATATTCTCTCGTCATGAGTGACTGTAGCTATAGTTACACCGATGAGACATGGTGCAATGATGAACAGGATGAACAAGGAGCACATGCTAGATGAATTTCTCATGGTTGTACGAACACGTGAAGCATACCAAGCAGCAAGTGAAGGATACACATGCGCATGCATGCAACATCAAGAGAACACCAAGACAAACAAAGGTTTTGCACACCTCGCCAGATGGAGGTGAATATGTGATACACCAAGAGCATACTCATCACTCAACAACACTAAAACTTGACATGGAAACCACCATCAGCATGAACATACCAACACTGTCATGTCGAGTCATGTCATGAGTCATGTTAGCCACATCACTACTATGGGACATACGGTTGTAATCAATGTAGTGTAACGTGGAAGTCGAAGAGACCCAAATGTAAAGTTAAAGAGTCATGTAATGTTGAAGAGTCATGTAAGTCAAACAGTCATGAGGGAACTCAAACAGTCACAACGGCCAGTTTCACCCTTGGCTATATATACCCCTCATTTGTACATGAAACAAGACTTTTCACCTTGGATCCTCCCACATAGATTTGAGAGTCTGTAATCTTTTCTTTCAAAAGTGAGTAGTGGCTCCAATATCCTCCTATTGAACTTATTCATGTAATGGTGTACATATTTTTCTTGGAACTTTCTCTTAATTCAGAAGCATGTGAATAGGCTAGCACATTTTCACACATGTATTGTATTCATTTGTAAGACTATTCTTTGGACACTTGTAATGCATGTTTCTTTAACCTGTATTGAGACAGTTGAAGTATTTTGGTTTTTTTAGTGCATATGTTGTTGGAAATGTGTTCTATCAGTTGCTAACATTGTCTCACCTATGTGGAATACTCTGTCGAACACTCGACAGACTCATTCTCGTAAACCTGTTATAATGACAGTCGTGCTCGTGTAGATTATTCCGCTAGGTGTTGTACGTGTTATCTTCTCACCTTGTATTTCTTGACAGTCGCATCTGTGTGGACTACTCTGTCTAAAGCTACGCATGTCCTATTGTGTTGTGTGTCTCTAGCACAATTGGGACTATTCCCTTTCAAATTGAGACTCACTCTCACCCTCTCTGTTTGCAGTGAACAAACCTCGACACAAACGACACTAAGCACTTACCAGACACGCAAACTTCATTGTTCAAAGACTAAGAAAACCACTCTCATGTGGTAACAAGCAAGACAAAAGGCATATCTTTAAGATAATGGCAACTGGGTCATCGTATTAGATAGGACTCCTACACCAAAAGGTGTGAGGTCTAGTTGGGACTTCATATCAAGGAGATCCCCTGAATGTTGGTGGGTCCAACACCATGATCATTTCTAGTGCTAGAAGGAGGGCCAGATGACGAGATGAGTCCTCACAATCTGTTTTGAACCTTCGAACATCTATCATGGAGTTTATTATAGTTCACCCTCTGAATTAATTGTCCAACAAACATACCTTTCACATCGAAAGGGGTTTCCTGGATGACTTGCCAGAAATCATATATGATGGTGAAGGTGAAGTGGCTTGGCCTAAGGACTTAGATGACTTCCATGCACTCATGGAGAACGTGGTAGGTTTTAATTAAACTGAAGTACTTTCGCTGCTCACACACACACTTCGCGAATCCCTGGAATGATGGTGCCATAACCTACCTACCAATTGTGTGCACTCATTTAAACACTTAGTGATCTCATCGAATTTGTATTCCATCATTTTAATCTTGAAGAACTTGATGAGAAAATGTTAGAACAATGAAATGCCCCACATGAGTCACCTATGGATTTTTGGTACCACTTCCCTTTATTCATGTTTGAAGCTCCAAAAATTCAGATGAAATTCCAGTATCTCACGGAAAATTTTGAATATTTCCTTACCAAATCACTCTGTCCCAAAGTGAAGATGAATTTCAAACCCCTCTTAGCATACTTCGGTGATGGAGCTTCACAATTACAAGCGGACATAGTCATTGTCATAAGTGACTATCCTCCTTCCTCTCATCAAACAAATCAACCCCCATAGAGTGATGCAGGAGAACTTGCACACACATTTGTTTAACTGTCACATCCTCCCACCCTCACTACTCTTATTGTCTACGCATATTTGGTTGGGAATCGTGTGGGTTGTCACATGCCTTTTTTACCTTAGCATCCGTCTCCACGTTCTGTTGATCCTCCAGATTTCACTATCTTGTGTTCTTCCATTCGAGACTCCAGACCTATTGTGAACAAGGATCAAGCCATTGACGAAGTTGATGTTGCGCAACCAACCTACACTATCATTTATGAAGAGTATGACCGGGAATCCGAACATCAACCCGTGGTAGAGGATGACCTCATTCTGTCAGGGAATACTCTACTTTTTCCTGACATCTCTGGTGATTCTTCCATCTCTGATTTTCCTTATGTAAACTCATTCACTGATGAATCTACTTCTAATTCTTGGCAAAACACAACTGATATCAGTCCATCATTTGATAGTTGAGAGGAAAAATTTGTCATTGAGAATCCACTTAACTTTTCATCTACCTTTTCTAGAAACAAAAAGGCTGAAAATTCTTGCTTCTCCTCTACCCATCTATATGATTCATCAAATCATGAGGATTCCAAAAAATGTCCTAAATTTTCTGATCATAATTGACATGATCTTTGTACTTCTACATTTGATTATGATGCTTATTCACTCATTGTTAATATTTCTACACCACTGGTCTCTGATGATCTATCTATTAACAAAGTGGAAACCCTGCAGGCTATCAAGGCACTTCAGCCTGAGCTGATGGTTATGTCAGGCTCTTGCTGTTCTGAGGTTAGTTCCACTTCTGATCAGAAAATTTGTGAAACACCCAAGGCTCCTCATCACTCATCTATATGCACTAAAGATCAATCCAACACATAGATTTCAGTTCCTCCACTAGATCCACATGATCCCATCGCTTATGCACTGGAGGAATCATTCACAACAAGCACACTTGCAAGGCATAAGTTGTCTTTTTTTCTCATGTTTGCTTGTTTTTCACAATCAAGAGACTACATATGCTGATCATCTGTGCGTAGTGTGTCACAACACCATGGTAAGTCCACAGAGTGTTTTTCTTGTGCTTTCACTCTTTTCATTTATGTGGATGTGTTTAAATTCAGAGTGTTGGTATTCATTATTATATTTTTTATGTTTGTTGGTTCGCTTGACTATGCTTCTTGCGAACCATGCCTTCACCTACATGGACTAGCCAATTCGTCAGTGGATGCTTTGGAAATATCACTTCACATCATGCATTGTTTAGCGTTGGAACAGGAGTAGTCTTTTCTTCTTGCTTTGCTTCGCTTTCTGGTTTACATGTTAGTTTTCTTGCTTACCTGGTTTGGTTTTCTTTCTTTCTTGTTTTGCTCACTTGTTTTTCTCTCACTTTACTTCTTCTTTTTTCTTTTTTCTTTCTTTTCTTGCTTATACCCTTAGTTTAGCCTCTCCTAAAGTCGTGTTTGGCTCTCGAGACAAGTTGGGAAAATAGAAGAGGACTCGTACAACTATCAACATTTGGTTATATGTTGTTCTCTCTCTTTATGAAGAACTTTTTATCTTCATTTGAAGATGCCTTGATGGAAAATACGTTCTTTTCATGGTGGTTCTTGATGAAAACACAATGCATGCATTGTTAACTATTACCACCTACTCTATTTGGTCCTTTGGGTTAACCCTTGTCAACTCAGTCAAGTAGAGTAAGGTGAGGAGGGAAACCTTAACAAGCATGTCAGAGGGATACATAACATACTTCTCTGAAAGAAGAACTGCTTCCGCTCTCAATAAGTTAAGATCCCTCTTCTTCCTCTGAAACAAATAAGTGCCTACGTAGAGTTCTTCAAAAAAAATGAAAAAAATGATTATGGACAAAGAAGAGAAAGGTTTCCATTGTAGAGAGGTGATGCAAGTAACTCCATCGGGGTACTGACCAGACTCGCGAGTAGTGGAGCGATGCTTGTGTCCCTGTGTGACTTCGTCGGGGTACTTTCGAGGCCTACTAGCAGCGGAGCAACACCAGATATGAAAATTAAACTCTGGAAGTTATATAACTTGTTCATCAACATACCCCTCATTCCCAATCGAAAAAACTAAATTTATTGGCTTGGAATGTGTGATGACCGATCAAGAACGTGGCAGGTGCTACATCTTTCAATCAAGCTAGTGTGGAAACCACAATGATCAAAGAATCGAACAATACTTTTGGAAAGGTTATACACGATTTTCACAAAAAAAGGTCCACTCAGAGAGTTTGAGTTATACGAGTGTGTCGACAAGTGTTATAGAGGCTACAAAAAATCTCCAAACTTTTGGCTCGCATACAAATTTTGGAGCCCACCTTAGATCCACGATCATTTGTACTTGGTCACCTGTTGGTAAGATGGTGATTTCAAGCTCCCCTCCTTGATCTTAAGAGCTATCAATGTTTTCATCTTTATGCAACATGTGTCATATTTGGGCATAGGGGTTGTTGTTTTTCATGCAAACTGAATGTTGTCTTGCTTCAAGGGAATTATGTGTGTGTGAGTGGTTGTCATCACATAGACATGTTTCAAACTCACTTCACGCACTCTTGTCATGAAGGTTATTTCATCAAGAAAATCATGCCTTATGCATTCTGGATGGTCTACGTTGTGTCACCAACTATACATGTGCGATCATAGTCGAGTCCTCTCAATGTTTACATATGTTTCACTGATCTCACACTTATCCATTTTCCAAAGCATCCTAGACTCATCAGGCTTCTCGAAACTGTGCTCTTTAATTCTACAACCATCAAGCTTCCTCCCTTGCCTGCTGAAACCTTTCATTGCATATAGACACCAACCTACCTTTCCTGGTGAAAGCCCGCATCCAGCAGAGAGACCAACATCCCTTACCTACTAAAACCCCACAACCCACAGAGACCCCAACCAACACTGCACTCCAAAAATGCACAGAGCAGTGAGGCAACCACCGCTACTCTTTAGAAATGCAAATGGCAGACTAGCTGCATTACACTCAGAAATTGCGCAGAGGTATCCTCCTAGGACCCCCATCCCGTAGCAGTGTCTTATGCCTAAAAACTATTGTCCAAGTTGTGTTGTCTATCTTGCATGAAAAAACTGCTCAAATCAGCCTCCTAGGGCCTCATTCCGGCAACAATCATTGTTTGATGAAATTGCGTAGATCTACCTCTTAGTGACTCTAGGAAATGGTGACATGCTAAGATCACTCCCAAGGAATTGAGGACAAGGACCAAGGAACTCAATAATGCAAAATATCAGGACCACATTCAAACTTTGTCGGATGCATGATCATGTTAAGGGTAAAAATGGTATGTAAAGAACATCTTTTGAAGTACACCTCTTAGTTGACTTTGCAGGGCTACTTGTCATTTTCATATCATCCTATCCTCAGTAAAATGCATGTGCGCAAGAACAGAAATCCATTTCATGGGTTCCATCTACATATCTTGCTTCCTTTTCTCTTGTTTGACCAACTATTGTCTTCGGCATGTTGATTGCTATGTAATGCTTACGACCTTGTTCTCGGGATGTTGAAGGATGTTTTTGAGTTGTGTTCACTATGTAAACATCTATCTCACTCACACATAATGTTATAAGTATAATTGCACAAGTGTCATCATGGTCGTCCGAATGTGTATCCAAAGTATCACACTTGTTTCTCTCACCATTAGACAGTGTCACAGTCAATCATACTGAGCATATGTTTTCTTGTTGGTTTGAAGTGTCTTGTTGTCGAGTCATGTTGAGTGTCTGTTCTAAAGGTCATGTATTCACGAGTTCACTCGCTCACACACTTAGCCATTTTTCTTAAAGGGTGTCGACCGGAACAACCTCCATCAGCCGAACCTTCGCTGAGCTGCACTGCATAGTCTCAGCCCTCAGTGATCATGTCCTATTGCCTAGAATTGCATAGAGCTTGAGGCTACCTCCCAGGTAGTATAAACTATGCAATCCTGGAATAAACCAAACTGACTATCACCAAGAATAAAGCAGAATTTTGTCAGCAATCCATCTCAATCGGCATTTCCTGCAATAAAATCCATTAAGCTTCCCGTTGGTAAACTGAAGATTTTGACAGGGTAGTGAACCTAGGATTCTCTCCTCGAAAAAATTGCATAGAAGCTACATGTATGTCCACCTCTATTGAATGAAGAAATTGCATAGACATGAAGGACATGTTCTTGGTTCCGGTCAATGCACTCTCCTTGAAATGTTCATATTTTTATCAGCCAGTCACCCTTTCAACTGACTCGTTACTCCTCCTGAAAACTAAACAATTTTCTTGGGCTGTCCTCCAGTTGCCTGATACCTCGCTCAACCCAGAAACTGTGCAAAGATGTCCTACAGGAAACCTCTTATTTCATTGTAGTTCTAGACAACAAGCTCCCATAGTCCACTTCTAGTCTTGCTGGAGAATCTGCGCTGTTTTCACTGCCAATGTCTTCCCTGCTACATGCACTACCTCCCTGGGGTTTTTTTGAGCTTTTCCCTCTAGCCGAGCCAGATCCTGCAGATGGTCACTACTATTTCAAACTTCTCATCTCAACCTACTAGTGAACTCAACGTAATTTTCCTTGACAGTGCCTGGACCCCGCATCTTGGCATGAAATATGCTTTGTGTAGTTTCAGAGCCTTGTCCTCTCTCCCAATCACCTACACCCACAAATGAAAGATGATGAATTATGGTAGACTAGGAGATTTCTGGATTTGATGTCATCTTGTCATGAGTGATTGTAGCTACAGGTACATGAATGAGACATGGCATGACAACGAACGGGGTGAACAACGAGTGCATGCGAGAAGACTTCCTTGTGGTTGGACAAACACACAAAGCATACCAAGCAACAGGTGAAGGAGACACATGTTCGTGGATGATATAACAAGTGAACACCAAGACCATCAAAGGCTTCCGACATGTTGCTAAATAGAGGTGAAGCGATGATACACCAAGAGCACACTCATCACTCAGCAACACTACAACTCAACATGGACATCACTATCAGCATGAACATAGCATTGCTATCATGTCAAGTCATGCATGACTCATCTTGGCCACATCACTGCTATGGGCCATAGTGTTGTAATCAATTTAATGTAATGTGGAGGTCCAAAATACCCACATCTAAAGTTGAAGATTCATCTAAGTAAAACAGTCATGAGGGAAGTTGAACAGTCACAAGCACCAGTTTCGCCCTTGCCTATATATACCCCTCATTTGTACATATAACATAAATTTTCACCCTGGCTCCTCCCACATAGCTTTGGGAGTCTGTAATATTTTCTTTGATGAATGAGTAGTAGTTCTAGTGCCCTACTCTCAAGGTTAATGATGTAATGGCGTACGGATTTGTCTTGGAACTTTCACTTAATTCAAAAGCCTATGAACATGCCATCATATTTTCACCAACCATTGCCTTCATTCTTTCACAAGGACTTATCATCAATTACATTTTTCTCCAAACCCTTCAAATTTTCACTGGAACCTAGCTCTTAATTACATCATATTCAAATTTCCAAAAGCTAGTAGATTGATATCAAATTTCAAGCTCAGGGACTGCAAGAATTTCATGATGACTTCTATTATGGACCACTGTCATGCCAATCTTTCATACTCATGATATTTGCATGATGACTTTTGAATATATTGCACACTATTTCTTGATGATAAGGCTTGTGGATAGGGAATGAATTTGGTATGAGGGATAGATCAATGAATGAAAATATGGTTGTGTGGTTAACTCAATGATGAAAAATGTTGATAAGGGCTGGGTCAATGATGGAGAATATGGATTGCATGAATGGTAATTGAAGTGGTTATTCATCATATTTTCCTAAATGTTTAATAAATTAAAATTCCTTACGCAAGTTTTTACCTCCATTTTACCTTTTGAAGAACTTGAAATGTTGAAGAAGGGGTTGTAGATGTTGGAATAAAACCAATTTACTGCTAAATAGATTCTTGAATCTTAGGCTTTTGAAAATTCTGAAAATGACTTTTCATGCCATCTAATATTGCACAAAAACATATGCCATGAACTCATTTTAAGGCCAAATTAAGTGCTTCAAAAGGGAAATGGTGTATGTTTACCTTTTTTACCACCTAATGCCTTCAAAATCCCATTTTGATGAAGAAAATATGTGAAAAAATACCAAAATCTGGCCTAATCTGTGCAGAATGGTGAAAAATGAAAATCTGCCTTTAAAATCCCACTGGAAAATCATTAAAATTGGACTTTTTGGGACTTTCCCTATGACTTACTCAATTTACCATTATGAGAGATCATAAAGGCTCATAAGTTTTTATTTCTACTACAATATCTTGCAATATTTGTGCCAAAACTGCCTCTGAAACAAGTTGCTATAGAAGAAATAGGTTGTTCCAGCAATAGCTATAGAAACTACAACTTTCCATAGCTGTTGCAGAAAATGTCAATTTTTGCATAAAGTTGTTTTCATTGAGGTTGAATTTGTGATTTTCATTGGGTTGCATGTTGAAGTAGAAACCATGAAACATAATTCATATTCACTGAAATAGGTCCAATTTTAGTAATCTATTTTGAAAAGGAAATGAATGAAATCAAGTTGTAATGATGCCATCATGCTGCCATTGAAAAAAAAAGATGAACATGATACTACAAGAAACCAATAAAATGTACTACTGCAAGTTGTTGTTGATTAGAGAAAGCCATTAGACTTCATCAAAACCAAAATTTATGGTACAATTCTTACCATGCGTATGAATGTGCTGAAGATGAGCATGGAAAGAAATCATTGGATTACCGATCATTGATCAAAATAATTAACCAATGTGAGACAAATCACCGATAATGTAAATGAGTGTCAAGGTGTCTGAGTGCATCTTGACAGGGGTTGAATTCAAGTCACACGCAAGATCAGACAATCAAGAGACACTGTTGTATTCTCATTGTTTCCAACCACGAGGCTTGCCATTGATGTATGCAAGTTCCAAGGTACTCCAAATAATCTCTATTCTTGATCCCAGATAAGGTGTTGAGGTCGATGGGATAAGATTTGTTAGAAGGTGGGCCTTAAGGAATCCCACATCAGCCAACTCGAGCATAGAACCAAAAATGATTTGAAGAACCATAATAAAATATTGAAACCAACATAAAATTGCATAACTTATTGTGAACTTTTCTCGCCGGTTGCCTAGTTTTCAAGAAAATATTATTTCCAGTTGCACCAACAAGCTAGTTTTAACTATAGGACTTATTTTTCTCTTTACTTTTTTTTATTTTTTATATGTCCTAGTCTACTTGAAAAATAAATCTTGTTCAATTATATGAATACTTCCAATGGAACCATGTGTGTAACAATATGATAGATAAACTCATATGTAGGTTTGACATATACTCTTTGATATGTACCAATATATGAGAGACCAATTGCCTTGATTGAGGCGATGTTAGAAGATACTAAAGAATTGAGTATTGGGATCCAATGACTATCTTGAACCAAGATTCAATGTAATATTGTCTTCCTTGGATTCCTGCTATCATGTCATGCAAGTATTTAGAGATGTGATCTCCATGCATAGAATATGTTGACAAGCATGCATAAAGCTTTTCAATCTCAAGTTCCAACAACTGATCTCTATCGATAGGCATCCATTATTCTTGGACCTTATCTGAATCTTCTTCTTTTGGTTTTTGTTCTCCAATTTCATATAGAGAACGATTTTTCAATACCTCAAAATTGTAAGTGGATTGAGGTGTTTTATTGTCATGGATTCGAAATCATGGTGCAGGTAGTGGAGTGGGAATGGATCTTTCGGGTGTTTGTGTGGTTGCTAATGAGAAAGTTTGGATTGAGGTCAACTAATGGTCAAATTGATGTTGTGGTGGAGGTGAATGGTATGGATAACATTGATAGTGATATTGAGGATAGTGAGGGAAAGGTTTAGGATATGATGCATTTCCTCTGTAAGGCCCTTGCCAACCATGTTGCCAAGATTGGTTTTGAGATTTAGATTGAGATGGGAAAGGTTGCTAAGGCAAGACCATTTTTCAATTACTATGTGATTTTTGTACATAACTTGAATTAAGATCTTGCATTATACTGGATTGATGAGTCTTCCATGGTCTTCTTGGAGCTACATAATAGGATTCTTCCAGTGTTTGATTTTCACCTTGGTAGACTACCTTTAACACTAGTAATGATGGGAAATCTTTAGTAGTATGTGATCCTGCACAAATTTCACAAATTTAAATGTTATGAAGTGGACATTCATGAAAAAAATGTTTCTTTCTAAATTTAGGGAAAAATATAAATGAAGCAATAATCTCAACTTTTTTCTCGTTTTGCATTCTTAGCATATCAATTTTTTCATTTAAATTAAGAAAAATGTCTAGGAAATTGTTAAGTTCAATTTGACTTACCAATACTAATGTCGACTTACTCTTTCCATAACTGGATCTTAAGGGGATCTTCCATACTTTGCTTTTCCTCTTGATATGTTATTGCACAGTTAAAAAATCTCTTGAAATGATAGTTGAGATACATCTACTTTTCGCACCAGGTTAAGAAGACGAATCCATTCATCCTTTATAGCATTTAGTAGGAGAGTTTTTAATGTATCTGTTCCTAAATATGAAATTTAGAACTTTTGACATTATAAGTAAATCTTTCCACTAAATCTTCCAGGCTTTCATCCTCATTTTGGTTCATCTTAAATACTTTATTTCTAAGGTCATGATGTATGCAATAAACTTTATATTTTTCCAAAAATACTCTTTTCATATCATCCCATGTCCTTATAGAATTTGTTTCTAAAGTCATGAACCATCTAAGAGCTTTATCCTTCAATGTTGGCAGAAACAAATTCAGTTTTTGAAAGTGTAATGAGTAGCCATAAGATTTACAAATTATTTCAAATTCAAAAAGAAAGGTTTCTGGGTCTTCTGATCTCATACCTTTGAATTTAGAAAGTACGGATGGAGGGATTTTATTCATACAAGAATTGACATTACTTTCTTGAATCATAAATCCAAAATGATCTTCCTCATTGTAATAATCTCCATCCATTTCTTCAACCTCCTTTGTCACCTCTTCTTCTACCTGAAAAAAGCATTAATTCATGATGTGGATGTGTGGCTCCTACTGCATCACGTGATATAGTGGGGGTGGTAGGTGATTCAAGGTTTTTTTCTTTTAATATATTTTTTTAATGAAAATAAAAGGACTTCTATATACACTTCCTCAAAAACAATGCCAAAATGTTTGGTAATTTAATTGATTTTTAAATTACTTACATGACCTATCAACCAGGGCTACTAAACTGATAAAATGCATGTGCACTATATGTGTTAGGAGTATTTGTCACTCGTACAATTTCTAAGTTAATTTGAAATACCAAAATGGACATGTTTTTCTAATATTTTTGTGATTGGTTCTATTGCCTATTAGTAAAATAAGGATTAAATTCTTCTAGAAATGAATAACATGCTTGTTTTAAAAATACACAGTTTCCTTCTAAAGGAAATCAAAACCACACTTTTTCTTCTTAAGGAAAGTACACACACTTGTTTGAATATGAAATCACACTTTCCTAAAATGAAATGACACTTGCTTGAAATAAACTCACACTTTCTTGAAGGAAATCACACATGCTCACACTAAAATAAAACCTCTCTTGCTTGAACATCAAATCACCACAGTTGTTGAAACCGAAAGCACACTATAAAAGAGTATACTTTGTAACAAAAAGAAAGATCACGTCCATTCAAAACTATAATGTAAAATTATGTTATGAATCTAAATGAATCTAAACTTTGTCCATGTGTGTAACAAATCTTCACAACGATGAAATCAGTTAGATTAATATTTTATGAAAAATTAACAACATAAATCAAAATTTATGCTCATGAAATTCTACAGGAAACATAAAACAAAATACTGTATTAAAAATAAGAAGCAAACCTTACTATCTCGAGGGGGCCCTCCTACGAGAAGCACATATTAAAATTATATGTTCATGAATTGAGTATTCAGACATTTGAATTGTACAACAAGGAAATAGAAAGAAACAAATTTTATAATTTCAAAGCATAGTTTTTGAAACAATAATCCCCTCCTCATCAAATAGATTACAGTGGTTTTTCAGATCTCTCAAGAAACTAGAAATTCAGAATTTCTTTGCATGAATTCTGCCATGAGATCTCAACAAATAAATTTTAGAAGGATTTCAGGATAAAATATGAGCCCAAATATCTTTATAATGATCTTCTTGCTATGAATTTTCTAAATAAAAACTCTTGCTATCTTATTTGTTGACGGTGCATTAAATGAAAATTTGAAAAATCCTATATCCACGTAATCTGCAAAATAAGGCTCCAAAGATATTCAAAAATCTCTAAAATGGTAATGAATTTGAGAAAATACTTGTACATGTCCTAATTGGGCCCGTGCTAAGCAAAACCCATGTTTTTATTTTCTAAAATTCGCTTTCATTTGCTCCGAACACGCGTTTGAAGTTGACTGGTAAAACTTCTTGTGTTTTTCCCTTGATTTGATGTTGGAGGTCCACACATGAGAGTTGGGTGGTATTTGACCAATATAATCTGTATCAGAACCTTTAGAAACAATTTTCATGTGTGATATTTCCTTCTAGAGTGGTGCTAGTACCTCAACCATGAAGATAACTGCAGAAACTTGAGTGACTTGTAGAAAATTGCACTGTCAATACTATAATTATTAAAACCAAAGAAATTTCTTCTAAATCTACTAAAAATAAAGGAAAATGATTTTAATTAACCACTTAGACATATAGAGAGACATCATGAAGAATTATGGTGAAAATAGTTGCAAGTGAGTGAAATGGTTGAATGGATGATTGGAAGTAATGGCTTAATCAATGAAAAAACAAGTGAGAATGATGATAAATCAATGACCCAACACCCGCAACTAAAATACCAACTATTAGTGTTGTAGTATAGTATGTCATATCATGTTTTTCCAATAATACATCTTAAATTTCTTTTTTGTACTTGCTAGTGTGAGTCTTTTGGAGACTCCATGAACCTAGAAATCAAAGTAACAACATACATAATGTTTGGTATAGTGGTAGTAAGATACATAATACTACCAACCAATCTCCTAAATATAGTTGGCTCTATAGTTGACTCTACATCTCGTTTGCTCAAGTTTTTCCTACTACAATTAGAATTGATATTGGTTTACAATTCATCATCGTGGATCGCTTCAGCACATCGATGGCATACTTTGCTTGAAACACATAAATAAACGAATGTTTTTTAGTGAATTAAATATTAAGGAAGAATGTCATCAACCCAAAATAAGTCATTTCAAACTCCTTCTTCATAGTTTGATTAAACTCTTCCACTAATATATTTGTCGTGAATATCATATCATAAACATATATAAAAAAAATCAGAATTTGTTCTAGCTTGATTAACTTCATATACAGTGTATGTTTGTTACTTCTTCTACTAAATCCACTGATAATAAGATATAGATCAATCATACTATACCAAGCTCTAGGAACCTTTTTTTAAGGGTGGTTTATGGATATTGACTGACCACTACATCCACAGAAAATATAGGTAAATCAACCCGAAGGGATCTACCCGCCGGCCAAACTAGCAAGGCCTAACTCTAAGGACATTGACAAGATTTGACCCCATGACCTCCTGATAGGTGAGGTACTTAGCAAGAGGAACTCGACCAACTGATCTATCCCTTAAGGCTAAGCTCTAGGAACTGTCTTAAGTCAATAAAAACATTTCTTCAACCCATAAACCTTATTTCCTTACCTTTTATCTCATATCCTATTGATTATTTCAGATATAACTCCTCTTCCAATATTTCATTCAAGAATGTTTACTTCACATCCATCTCGTCAACTTTCCAACTATTTTGTGTTGTTATAGCCAAGACAGCTCTAATTGCATCTAACCTAGAAACTATTGCAATGTCTCACTATAATCAACTCCTAGTTGTTGCGTAAGTAATTTTGCTACCAATATAGCCTTGTAGTTTTTTATTTCTCCTTTTTCGTTGAGATTTGTTTTGTAAACCATTTAACAAGGAAATATCATGTATCATTTTTCTCTATGGAATCCATATCTTCATGCATTCCTTTTACGCAATTTTCATCTTTCATTACCTCTTCAAAACATGTCAGTTGAAAACTAAATAATGCAAAATTTGAATTCACATCTTAGACTTCATAGATCTCTCTCAAACAACTTATCATTCTAGGCCTTGATTAGCTACTTGATTGGGTAGTACGAGTAGAATGAATTGTTGGCAAAGATGACTCACCTTGAAAAAAATGTCTCAGAGTTATTATTGCAATATTTCTTATTAATGTTCAGTTTTATGAATCTTGTTGACCTTCTTGTACAACCTATTCATCTGCATCGTCCTCTACTTGAGTTTTCACTATACCATCTACTATATGTTTATCAATGCTTCCAACCCATGATTCATTTTATTTAAATTCAACATCTTTGTTAACTATAAACTTCTTTGTTATTGGATTATACAATTTATATGCTTTGGAATTATCACTATAACCCATAAAGATGCAGTTCTAAATTCTATCATCTAGTTTTTTTCTCAACTTAGGAAAATGAGCATATACGACATAGCCAAGCCCTAGAGGGGGGATACATTGCAACTCATAAACGTCGATTCTTTCTATGAAGCTTGGTTCTTCACACTTTAAGTGAGATAGATATTAAAAATATAAATTGAGCAATTTACTTCTTTACTTGAAAACTCATTTGATAGATGTTTATTCTTCAACATACATCTAGCCATATTCATGATGGTTCTATTATTCCTTCCAAATATACCATTTTTCTATCATATGTTTGATTATTGTAAACTATTTTTTGATCTCATGATACTTGAAAAATATATGAAAATATTTTGAATCATACTCGCTGCTTCTATATGATCATATGTCTTTGATTTCATGATGAGTTTGTTTATCTAAATTGTCATGAATTCTCGAAGCTTGCCAAAATTTTCATCTTTCTTTGTGAGGACATAAACCAAAGTGTTGATTCTATAGTCATTGATGAAGGTTATGAAGTAGTAACTTCTTCCAAGTGACTTCATCTACATTAGAGCAAAAAGATTTGTATGAATTAAATCCAAAGGTTTCTTGTTTTATAGACACTCCTCTAGGAAAATCGCCGCTATGTTGCTTTTCTAGCATAGAACTCTCACATGAACTTATTGGTTCATGAATGGGAGGAAAATCCTCAATCATATTCTGTTGCTGCAATAGTCTAAGGCCACCAAAATGAAGATGACCAAACCTAAATACCATAACCAAAAACCATCTAAGGATGTTGCTGTTTGTGCAAATGGGTAATCATTTCTATCATACTTCATGGAAGGGGGATACATCTTATTCTTTTTCATCTTTACATTTCCAATTAACATCTTACTAGGAGATCTATTATATATGAGTAATGATATCCTTTAAATACTACATCATATCCCTTTTCACTAAGATGACATAAACTATGAAGATTATGTTTTAAAATTGGAGCATAATATACATTTGGTATGTACCTTTTCTGACCCAATTTGGTGAGGATATTAACCATTCATTTTCCCATAGCTTCTAGAATATTATGTACATCCAACCTAATGTGAGTCCTGATTGAATCATCCACATTTTTAATTATTCTTGAGTGGCATGTCCTAGGATTCCTACATCCACTATATATATAATCCATATGTCATAAGATAATGCTTGAGAAGTACTACAAATAAGGAATAAAGATTCTTCACACTTTTCAAAAGAATAGTTTGCACTTTTTCTGTTAAGATCAACTTTCTTCTTTCTACATTCATGTGCATAACACTCATCTTATTACACTATTAACACTTAATTTTTTATTTTTCATACCCTTGATTTGATTGTGAATGGTTGTTCTTACAACCCTTTGACTTATGAGGATTTTGATTGTATCTGCTTTCTTGTTGTGAATTTTGTTGTGAATCTTCTCTCTTATTGTTGGTTCTACTAATCCGTTTTTTCCCTCTTTATTATGACCATCTTCTTCCTCATAAGATAAAAACCAATGATTTGAATGCATTTTATTCAAGATTCATGGGATAACATGGATCGCAATAGCCCATCTATTGATCAATGTGACAAGTCTTTAGACTATTCGTTTGTTGTAATGGCCACATCAAATTTCTTAACTAGGGTTCTAATAATATTCTCTGCCATTTTCTGATTTGAAATATTTTCACGATTGGTTCATGTACAGCTACATAATTCTCACTCTTTCATCAAAAAATTCTCAAATTTAATCATCAAAGTATGTCTAGGATGTTCCACATTGTCTTGGAGGTCTCTTCTGCTGAAATCTTGAGAAACAAATTCACATCCACCCTATTTTGGATTATAGTAATTTCTTATACATACTTTCTTCGGCTTATTCTGAGTTGGTCATTTTGTACATTTGTCAAAATTTATCCTATTGCCGTTCTATATAACCTTGGATTACAAATTCATATTCATCCTAATAGTCCAAACTTCAGTGTTTCCCTATTAAAATTGGAAACAATAACCCAAAAAAATCTCCACTTAATCCATATCATCCTTCTCTTTTTCTCATTAAAATAACAATAACTCAAAAAAATATCCACTTAATCCATATCATCCTTCTCTTTTTCTCATTTAAAATAACATTTCTTCGGAATAAGTCATTTTTTTCTTTTATAAAAATATCAAACTGCATCTCTTTCCATATTAAACTACATCTATTTCCAAATCCAAATCCAATTGTAATAGATAAAATAAATATGTTTTATGTTACTTTTAGTCTTTAAAAAAGAAATATTATTACCAACATGCCCTTCCTTTTATTTTTGCCTTTTTCGAAAAGAAAGTTTATTATATTTCACTTACTCAAATCTCCAATCCAATGCACGAATAGATCTGGCACTCATGTTTCATTATTTTGGAAGTGCTTACCTTCCCCCTGTCAAAAACACAATTGGTCACCGGTTTGTGATAACGGCCAGGGCTCACGTAGGTTAGTTGATATGGTGGCTCAAGGCGGATCCACAAATTGGCCTGTCCACTACGGTTGCCTGCAACGGAGGACCCTGGCTCGAGTGCAAATCAGAAGGAATGACTGCTCTTCTGTCAGCATAACTCTGCTACACCGATGGCTATGGCGGCTTTTACCTGACGCTGCAGACAACTCCTTCAACCAACAATAATGAATATCGGTTTTTCTCTCTGCTGGCTCACTTTACTCTGAATCCTCCAAGTTTCTGGCTCCGACACCTCGATGCACAGAGAAGGAAACAACACGAAATAAAACATTTAACTATGAATAAAACACTTAAATATGAGTTGCTGCTTGAATAAATTAGTTGATTCAATTGCTTATTTCTACACAAAAATAAGACATATAGATGGAGAGACAAGGAAACAATACAAAATAAAACTCTCAAATATGAGTTGCTCTTTGAATAAATTAGTTGATTCAATAGCTTACTGCTTAAAGACATGATTACAAAGATTCAAAACAACTAAAAATATGTATGTTAATTTTAGTTGACACATCGATAATTCACAGCTATTAAAATTTAAAACTAGAGGACATCCATTAACTAAAAATATTATTCTCTAACAATGATATGCATGGCGACACTTTCAATTTTTCGTATCAGCCCATGGACCTAAATTCTTTCAAAAGTACTTATTCTATTACACAAAGTTGCGATTAGTCTAATAAATTTTGTTTAAATCTGGTATTTCTGGTTATATGTAGGTACAAAGATGTCCTGAAGACATGTCTATATTGATCACCACATACGAAGGGACGCACAATCACCCTCTTCCTAATGCTGCAACTGCCATGGCTTCCACAACTTCTGCAGCAGCTTCCATGCTTACTTCTGGTTCTGCGTTAAGCGCAGAAGCCATGAACGCGAACTCATACTTTCTCGGGGTCGGGAATAAAAGAATCGGTCACTTCCTTGCCCCTAGTCCTAACATGACCAGTTCAGCCAATTCATTTCCTTCAATCACGTTAGACCTTACAAATAATCCTTATTCACAATCAAATCATATTACAAATAATCCTTATCCACAATCAAACCTTCGCTTGGGCGTATCAGCAAGACCTTCATTGACCACCAACTTCCCCACCTCATTTCGACATCCATCGGCCGGGTCCGGATTGCTTCTTAATAACACCCCAAGAACGGCTTCTGACCATTCGTTAATATCACCCTCAGGGTCAAATCTCTGGAATAATAATAGTGTGTACTACAGCCAACCTCATGCATTCAGCAAGCCTTCTCTTGCTGCAAAGTATGATATGTCTAGCCAGCAGTTTCTTCAACGGCCACCAACTGTTGATCCTTCAAGAGCGATTCAAGGGGCTTTATCAGGATATTCCACGCAGACTTTGATGCAAAACATGATAGCAGAGGCGGCTAATAATTGCAATAATTCACAACGATCACAGCATTCTTTAGCTGATACTGTCGGTGCTGCAACTGCTGCTATTACATCTGATCCCAAGTTCACAGCTGCACTTGCAAATGCTATCACCTCCATTATCAGTCAAGGAAATACTCAATCTCGTCCAGCACAAACCGATAGAGCATTAATATCGACCAATGGTGATCAGCTCTCACTTCCCAGTAAATGGAAAGAATCAATGCTTGTCTTACATGCAACGGATAATGGTGGAAGTACAAGTGGAACCCCTCGTCCCGCTTCTCAATCCAACGTCTTTTTTTCTCCGTCTTCTGCTGTCCCTTTCTCGACTAAAAAGTGGCCTACAACTTCCGGGGACAATCAAAACCTCTGAAGGCCATCAAAGAGTAATGTGGGGGTACTTTATACATTTGTAGTTTAGTTTTCAATTTCGTGAGTTTTATTATAGGCAAGTGTTAATCAGTTTGGCATAGGGCATTAAATGTCTTGGTACATGTCTCCTCTATAATTAAATAACACACAGTTTTTGGTGACTACATAAATTAAAAATAAAAATTGTATGTTATTTTGTTATAAAAAAACATGTACCAAAACATTTAATGCCCTATAGCAAGCTGATTAACCTTGCTAAATTATATATGTATTAACTAATCTGATGAAACAACTTTAAGATTTATATGGACATTGAATTTGTGTAATTTATGTTCTCAACTGTAAGCGTTTTGGAATGATTGTGGGTATTTAGCGGCTTGCGCCTAATGCACGCCCTTTCTACGAAGTAGACTCACAACAACTGGTCATATGTGTATTTCCTTAGAAGAGCCTAGAAAATGAAAGGAAGCCTTATGTTATTGTGTCAAGCTTCATACCTGCGTGGATTCTGCTCGTTACCTTTATCGTAGGATAATAGGTTAATATTCATATTTTCAAGTCTCTTCGTCTATTATCCGAATTCATTTAAAAAAATAATAATGTGGTATATAAAAATTTAAGGTTATAAAAATCATGTCTTGACTATGTCGGATTTTAACATTATAAATTATGCATTTTGCTTTTATAATTTTCATTTATTTTAGAAAGTGAATAGTATAACAAATTTGGATTCATACTAAGGTTTCTATGTCCAAATCTTATCTATATAACATTATCCGAATCTTAAGGTTTCTATGTCCAAATCTTATCTATATTACATTGTCCGAATCTTATCTATATTGCATTTGCAAGATATTCTACAAAATTAAAATATTCACTGGAATCCGTTATAATGATTCATGGACACAAACGGCATTTCAAATAGTAAAAATGTAAACCTAACATTCTAGCATGATGAAATGAAGTCGTGAATTGAATATTTCTTCCGACTCTAAAAGAATAGCATTGACATATTGAATATATAGTGAATAATCATAGTGAAACTATGTACAGATATTTTAGAATAATTAGATCTTTAATGAAACTTTCAAATAATTTCAGTTGCAGTGTTTTTAATGAAAATTTGAAATTATTGCAGTTGTGGTATATTAAAAGAATATCAAAATAAGAAATTGTTAATTGCTAAAAGAATGAAATAACTATGTTGAATGTAATGGATATAAAAGAATGAAATAGCTATGTAATGGATATAAAATGAAGTTTATTAATTTTGGATTCACAATGAATGGTTACAGCGTCAAAGGGACTTTTTAAGATAAGTCATTGAAACCTGTATAGTTATCAACCTTACTTAAAACAAAAATTATAAAATTATAAGATAAAATATTATAATTATATTAAAATAACTAATTATATTAAGTTATAATATAAAAATTAAATAAAACAGAGATATATAATAAATAAATTAAAATAAAACATATAAAATATATGGAAAATATTTAAAAAATTATGTGAAATTTTTAATCTAATGTCCCTTATTATCATCATAAAATCTATTTTTTTTTAAATGAAATTTGTTTTAAATAATTTATTCAAATTAAAAAAAATATTTAAGTTTTTTAATAAAATAAATTAAAATGGTGCAATGACAAAACAAACATTTTGAACATAGAGATTTTTAGCTTAGAAACCACAACAGATTTGAAAAAAACCAAAAAAGTTTCCACATCTCTCTCTCTTATATATATATATATATATATATATATATAATATAATTTTGTGATATCTAAAAATAATCAACTCATATAACTTGAATCAGAATACAATGGTATTATCTTAATTTAAACTTTAAAACAAAGGGTCAAAGTACCATGCATCACAAAATTGCTAAAGTAAAAAATATGTGTGCCAAAAAATACTAAGATGAATGTAAAAAGTCTTCAGATTTTGTTTCTTAATGAATCTACAGCATTTTTCAAAGTTTCTACCTTAATGAGAAACACTTTTTTTACTTGAATTATATTTTTAACAAAGTTATCTCTTTTTTATAACAATATGCTAGGTTCTTCACTAGGAATATTACAGTTTGACTATCACATTTTATCGTCATAGCTTGTTATACTAACCAAATACCTAAACACAAACATCCTAACCATACTACCTATTTACTTGAGTGGCTACCATGTATTCAAATTTTATAGTTGAGAGTAACACTATAGACTATCTAGTGTTCATCCAACTAATTGCTCCTCCAAATAGCTTAAACAAATACCAACTTGAATATCTTCTAAGATCCATATCTCATGTGAACGATCAAAGCCATGTATGTCTGACACTATGAATAATCATGATCATCATTGGTAGTGCTCTCCATAGCTAGTAGTTCCATGAAAAACTCTCTTTATTATTGTCCAATTATTCTAGATTGGTCTTGTCATATACCTACTCAATACTTTCATTGCATGTGCAATGTCCAATCTAAGATAGACAATTGATTACATGAATTTTTTAACAAAAATGGCATATGGATGTGGGACATGTCCTTTCTGTCTTAAGACGTAGTTCTATAGATAACTTTTTAGCTACAAGAATAGGTAACTTTACTCGTTTATATTTTTGCATATAAAACCTATGGAATATTGTCTTGACATATTTCATTTAACCATAATTTATTGTTTACATGATATCTTTTAATTTCATTCCTAATATGAAATTTGTAGCACCAATATCCTTCATGTCAAAATTAGAGAATAACTAAATTTTCACTTCTTTTATGATTTCCTTGCCCCTTCGAATAAATAACATATCATCTACATGTAAGACTCTATCATCTACATGTAAGACTCGATGAATAATATAATCACTAGCAAATTTGAAACACACGCTATGATCCATCTTGCGCCTTATGAAGCTAAGTCCCAATATATAGGTATTAAATTTTGTATACAACATGTCTAGTTATCGGTTTAACCCATATATAAATTTTTTTAGCTTGAACACTAATTCTTTCTTTCCCTTCACCACAAATCCTTTTGGTTGTTTCATGGGGGTCTCTTTTTCTAGGTATGAATATAGGAATGTTCTCTTCAAGTCCAATTCTACATCATAGTGAAAGGAAGCGACAAAAGATAAAAGAAATACAATAAATATATATTTAATGGGTTTTTTTTAATAGCTATATGTCAAAATCAAGGACCATTGGGAAAGAGTAAAGAGGGTTTTTAGGTATTTTTTTCATCAATATTTATGGATTGTTGTACGAGGTTGAACCAAGACTAGATAAAGTGTTGGACATACATGGTTTTGTTGTGCAAATTGGGGTAGAGGTTTGGATTATAGAAGATATAGGAGCGGGTATGAATTTAACTTAGTTGGTAGAGAAATTAACTCAATGATAAAAATACAATATATAAAGTAACCTAATGCATGGTAACCAGTCATGCAAGAAAGGAAGAAATATGGCTAAAAAGATTGTTTTCAGGCATTAGGTTGGTTCAACGACCTGTAAGGATATATAATAATAATCATGGTATAGTTTTCCTTGAGAAAAACATATCTTATAATTCTATGACAAAGAATATCTATGTTCAATATTAATTTGTTGAGAAATGTGGTTAAAAACTGGTGGTGTTAGTGATGGTGGAAACCTGGAAGAATATTCCAAATTTACTAACAATATCTATAAGAACTAAGCAATTTTCTTTATATATAAAAATATTGTGTATTGGTACTATAAATTATTTATCATCTATTTTGTGAACCCATTTATGCAAAGAAAACAACATATAGAAGAATGTTATGTATGCATTACATTCTTTGCATGTTTATCCGCATGCGCAATTTTTATGATCTTCTTGCATCAATTTTTTGTGACTTTCAGCACACAGATTTCACTTTTAATAATTATACGATGCATAATAGTTCAACTCGTAATTTTACAATTGAATTATGATTATATTTTATTCAGTATTTATAGATTAGATTATATACATTTTCCGGAAATAAAAGTATTTTGTTGTGAACATTGTAAATAATAAAAAATTATCTCTTATTCTAATTTAAATTTATAATTTAAATATATTGTAGTAAATGTTTCTGATAAAAACTATCTTATAGAAAATTAATTATACAAGTTATCCACATTGAAGAAGCGACCTTCTGACCTTGAATCACGTGCAGAATAAGAAAGCGTTAATTTTTTAAATTTATAATATATTAAAGTGTTCACTTTCCTACTAAAGGTTTAGCAATATCAACGCCTTCCTATTATATATTTTTCATAACATATGAGAAAAAATGTATCTCTACTTCTGAAGTGAGAGAGCATTTTGCATATATAAGTATCTGGAGAGAATAAAGGTGTTTGCTTGTTACAGGCTTCGTCCGTGGACTCTTGCAAGATTTTTTTGGACATCAATCGATAGTTTCTGAAACAAATTTACCTTCCAAGGAAATTATTTCTTTCCAATCATAATGTCAATCTTTGATGATAGTATGAATTTAGGTTACAATTTATGGAATTGTTTATGATTTTAGGTAACATACAATTTATGGAATTTTCAGGTTGAGGTTCAGCTCAGAATTTAAAATTACAAATTGATGGAATATTTTAAGTTTATAAAATATTGATGTGAAAAGGGAAAAAAGGCTTAAAATTATTTAACTAATCTATTAAATTTACTATAAAAGGATTTTTTTAATGTAAAAAGTAATTTATAATATATCATCTATATTATATTTAATAATTTAAATACATTTTACATTTAATAAAATACATATTTTTATTTAATAAAAATATATATTTTTTTATAGAAATATAAATGTTAAAAAGTTTATTTTAATTATGTAATTTTTTTTTCCAGAATACATAAAATGGAAAATTTATATTAAAATTACTAATGATAAAATATTTTAAATTGAAAATAAATCAGATATTTTGCCTTATTAGCCTAAATAGAAAAAAAATCATGTAATTTTATTAGAATTTCTTTTTATTTAAAATAATTTTTTGAAATATATAAATTGAGAAAAAATTATAGTTAAAAATATTACATATTTTTGAGAAGAGAGCTCCGGATGGAGTAAGAAATAGGAATTATCATATTCCTTTATTTTTTAAATAGAATCAAATGAGTATAAGAGGCTTATACTAATGTTTAGGTAATGTATAGGTAGTTGTAAAACTAAGTTATATTCATATCTATAAGTTGGCTCATTTAATTTGATATCTTTATTTTGGCTCATTTTTCTTGGTTCTTAAACATAAGATAGCCAAAATATATAAATTGGAGAAAATTTAATATTATATATACTAAATAATAAAAATATTTCACATTGATGAAAAACAAATTTTGGATTAAATTAGAAAAAAAAAATGGAATGTTTATTAGAAAATTATTAAATGAAAAGTTATTATTTATTAAATAATTCTTTAAGAATAATAAATTGAAAAAAATTAAGTTAAAAATATTACATATTTTTGAGAGGAGAGGTGGGGTGGGGGAGGAAACAAGAATTATCATATTCCTTAATTTTGTAAATGGAATCAAATAAGTATAAGAGGATTATTCCAATGTTTAGGTAGTTGTAAAATTAAACTATATTCATATCTATAAGTTGAGTCATTTAATTTGGCATCTTTATTTTGGCTCATTTTGGCTCATTCTTGTTGGTTCTTAAACATAAGATAGTTCTCCACAAGATTTGAGATAGACTAAATATTATTGTTCAATTTAAAGCAATGAATGTGTTTAGAAAAAAAAATATTAAGGATGGTTAGATAGGAAGTTTGGCAATAATGCACAAAGTTGTGCTCCTAGAAAATCAAAGATCAAAGGTGTTATTACTTTATATCATGACATCGCAAAAAGTGTGAGAGTATGTTAAAATTAGCTAAAAATTGCGGGAGTTAATTATATCCCCTCTTTGTCAATTGGCATGCTATGGATAATAGATTTTATCACAGAACATGTGGGGTAGGACATTCACTTAGCAGATGTAGTTATGAGATTGTATACCTTTGAGAAAATGAAATTATGGAAATTAATGGTCTATTCAATGCATAGGAGGGCTTGCACTCTATGGTTGACCCTCAAGGTGGAAGCTAAATAAAGAGATTGTATGCCTTTGAGAAAATGAAATTATGGAAATTAATGGTCTATTCAATGCATAGGAGGGCCTGCACTCTATGGTTGACCCTCAAGGTGGAAGCTAAATAAATTGGTGCTCAGAACTTAGTTAATTTAATAACTTTATGGGTAAACAAAAATGCACTAACTTGTTATGTTTTCCCCTTGTGCATGAACACTACTTCTTAGGTTCAGATAGCTCATGCATGTTGATATTTAGCAGTTGGTTAGGATCTCAGCTTCTTTCATAATGAAAATTTAGTTAGCTAGTTCCTTTTATAGTCATGCCCTCCTCATTTTGTTTGGCTTAAATTTGTTTGAAAATGTGGAATTTTGATCTTTAATGTTTATGTGGATTAGAATTATTTTTAGAATTCATTTTTTTCCCTATTGTGTTGGTCCGTGATGATTCTATGGCCTCACATTTTTGTATCAGTTCCAAAGAGGTTTTTATCCAAAGGTAACTTGAATATAAAGAGAAATATTTTTGTTATTGTTTTATTATTATAGTAAATTTAAGATCTTATGTTACATCTATAAATTAAGCTTATTAAAGTGTTGCAAGAAATTTCCTCTACCATGGAAAACCTCACATGATAAAAATTACAAAGTTAGAAGGTAGAAGATGAAATTAGCAGTTTGAAAAGTGATATTGATGAACTATATCATACTAATACCTGGTTACTATATCCCCACATATCTTCAATAAATTTAGTTAGTACCTAGTTTGAATGTAGCCAGTAAAATTGTGGATCCATCCAAACCATGTCTAGGTTTACACAATAACTAAACTTAAAAAAAAAAAAAAAAAAATCCAAAAAAATATAACATTCATGTTTTTTTGCCAAAAATGATATTATTCAATAATATTAAATAAACTAATATGAACATACCATTTGAGTTTATCTAAATTCCTTGCAACATGTTCAAAACCAACTTTATTAATATAATGTTTTAATGGTGTATTAAATTAATTATTATATAATATAAAAATGATTTAAATGTTATCCTAAAATAACAATTACCACATATATATCACTACTATATATATATGTCACTATAAGGGTGATGACTAATTTCATCCATACTTAAAGTAGTGTTGATTCATGAGCTTTAAAAAAATTACTTTGAAAGAAAATTTTGTGAGATACAATAGAAACATAAGTAAATATACATATTTCGTTAGATTTAATTAAAATCACTATAAAAAATCAATAATCCCTTTCATACTAGATCCATTTCTAATATTACAACTTACTATGAATGAGATGTACTAAAAATATTCAACATTAACTTTCAGTGCCATAAATAAAATATTCCAATGTCAATATTTTACATTAAATCTAGGAAGTAAGATAATCATAAGTTAATAAAAAATTAAGCCTTACTTTGTAAATATTTAATGTATGACTTAAATAAAAGATATATATATATATATATATATATATATATATATATATATATATATATATATATATCTATAATAAAGTTATATATTAATATATATATATATATAATATAGATATATATAGATATATATATATAGATATAGATATAATACGGGGTGATGCAGGAGAGTCTGGACACCTCAATGGTAAAAAATTAGAGAAAGAAGACACGTCGACAACCACATGGACAACCAGACCAACCTTGAACAAGATTCGGTTAATGAACTAATTTCAGTTAAAAATTCAATTAAAACTGAATGTATGTATAATAAGATATTGGGAATTCATTAGGGAATCAAGAAAGGAAGAAAAAAAAGAAAAACCCTGTGTGTGTGAGAGAGGGAAAAATGTAGCTGGTGGAGAGTTCTTGATTAAGGCTGAGATGCCTTCATTTGTAATTGACTTTGTACATAATAAAAACGTGTTTTACGTGAACTTGTGTCTATGTATTGTTTGCCAATGTTTTGTTTTATTTTCTGGAGCCATGATCCATGGCCAGAGGAGATGTGTGATTCACTCGCAGAGGCACTGAATGAGTGGTTTGCTATGGAAAGGCTCAAGATCAAATCCTCTTATGTTCGTGAAATATACGATAATTTAAAAAGAGCACTTGTTGATGCCCTTGCTAAGCTCCAAGAGAAGAAGTTCAGGTATAGAAGCAGGCTAAAGAGTTGAATAAAAGGACAAAGGATATTGATGTTGTGAATATAAAAATGAAGAAATCCAAGCCACGTTGTCGCAGAAGGAGTATGCCCTTAGGGGGTTAAATTTCCACGAGCATCTAAGGACTCGGTTTAGTGAAAGCCAAAGGTAAGAATAATAAATCCCTATTCGCAAACTCATCTTCTGCTACTGCTTTGACTGATGAGGAAGATATAGGAGATAAGTCAATGGGGGAGAGTATAGAAGGTGATGGTAAGTATCGAAAAGGAGACGATGACCTGAAGAGTGATGTTGAGGAGGTTGCAGTCATGATGGGAGAAGAGGATGATGAAGGTCCAAAGGTTAATGCACCAATGGCATGCCCGAGGTTTGGCTGGTCGTGGTGGAGCAAGAATCCACAGTGGAAGCATGTGTGGGCTGAGAATGAGACAAAGAAGCAGTTCCAGCAACAACAACAAAGAACCTTGAGAAGAAAGTCCGTCTGTGATGAAGAACGATGGGAAGTTTCTGAAAGCCCGAAGAACGATTTTATTGGAGAAATGGGATTTTGGTTCACCCTAGAATCTCATCCCCATCAAGTGGTATCAGAGCGGGAAAAGATTTCCTATGGAAAGGAGTTTTTGCATGCGAATAAAGAAGAGGTACAGCTTTCCTGAATATTTGTAAGCTTGAAATTTCTTTTGTTTTATTTTGTGAATGTGAGAAGATTGCAGCAAACCTGGAGCAGAAGTGCTCAATTGGTTCGAGAGGAGAGAACCACGGAGATGCCGAGAGAACTAAGCTCATGAGAGAAGCTTGGTAAGGCATCTCGTAGCAGGGAATAATTGCTATTGGAGACGTTTGGTTGTAGCTCACATGAAGGCAGTTCCACTGAAGAAGCGAAACAGTGGGTGGAATTGCTAAGGAAATGCATATGACCAGGAGGTCATAATTTTTTTTTGTACCTCGGTAGCATACGACCAGGAGGTCATAATTTTTTTAACTTAGGAGTCTGATGTAGGAGCATCTGGACACCTCAGTGGAAACAAATTAGAGAAAGAAGATGCGTGGACAACCACATGGACAACCAGGCCAACCTTGAACATGAATCAGTTAATGAACTAATTTCAGTTAAAAATTCAGTTAAAACTGAATGTATGTATAATAAGATATTGGGAATTCATTAGGGAAGCAAGAAAGGAAGAAAAAAAAGAAAAACCCTGTGCATCTGAGAGAGGGAAAAAAGTAGTGTCTAGAGAATTCTTGATTAAGGCTGAGATGCCTTAATTTGTAATTGAGTTTGGACATAATAAAAATGCATTTTACATGAACTTGTGTCTATGTATTATTTTCCAACATTTTGTTTTATTTTCTGGAGCCATGATCGATGGGAAGAGGAGCCATGTGATTCACTCGCAGAGGCACCGAATGAGTGGTTCGCTATGGAAAGGCTCGAGATCAAATCCCATTCTATTCGTGAAATATCCGATAAATGAAAAAGAGCACTTGTTGATGCCCTTGCTAAGCTCCAGGAGAAGAACTTCAGGTGCAGAAGAAGGCTGATGAGTTGAATAAAAGGATAGAGGATATTGATGCCGTGAATAAAAAAATGAAAAAATTCAAGCCATGTTGTTGCAGAAGGAGTCCGCCCTTAGGGGGTTGAATTCTGCCCACGACCAACTTAGGTCTCGGTTTAGTGAAAGCCAAAGGTAACAATAATAAATACCTATTCGCAAACTCATCCTTTGCTGCTGCTTTGACTAATGAGGAAGATACAGGAGATAAGTCAATGGGGGACAATATAGAAGGTGAGGGAAAGTATCAGAATGGAAACGATGACTTGGAGAGTGATGTTGAGGAGGTTGCAGTCATGACTGGAGAAGAGGATGACGAAGGTCCATAGGTCGATGCACCAATGGCGTGGCCGAAGTTTGGTTGGTCATGGCGGAGCAGGAATCCACAGCGGAAGCATGTGCGGACTGAGAACGAGCCAAACAAGCAGTTCCAGAAGCAACAACAAAGAACCTTGAGAAGAAAGTTCATGTGTGGATGAACAATGATGGGAAGTTTCTGAAATCCTGAAGAATGATTTTATTAGGGAAATGGAATTTTGGTTCACCCCAGAATCTCGTTCGCATCAAGGGGCACCCACATGCATATGTTCTAATCATAGTAAAATATTTCAAAGTTCCTAAGGAAGAAATAATTGAAACAAAAGTAGTTCATTTATTTTCCTCATATGATTAGATGTGTATTTCATTCAATTTCTAATATAAAATTGATGTATGATTCAAAAAAACAATATTAATAACAAAAATATTCAACTTAAATATATTTGATTATGTAACTCTAAGTAATATTGTCATGTATTTAAAAATATATTAATAAAAAAATAGCATTTTAATTAACACAATGTGAATAATAAATAAAATATTTCAATGTCAACTATATCTCATATAAAGTAATTAAAAATTTTAAATTCTTACTGCTAATTTTTTTTTTAAATATTTCAGTAGCTTTTCTATTTAAGGTTTTGTTCCATGTATATTTTTTTCATTAATATTTTCTAAAATGTAACAAAGATTTCTTGGAATGCCAAATTTAAGATGTGTAGCCTACACAATTCAAGTGCCATAGCCTACACAATGAAATATTATTCATGTTTGTCCATATATAAAGAGAACCACATATTTATAACATATATATAATGAGTGTAAACTCCTTTTCAAATTTTACAAGTATAAACTTTTTTTCATATCTTGCACTCTAAAAAGAATCTTTATATGAGACAAAATTGATCTATCCAAAAATTTAGTAAATCAATTATTATGATAAATATATACTTGTAATTAATAAATATGAATTAAATTTATATATCCATACTTTAAAAATAAAATATGTTTAAGAGAATAATTGTCCATTCATAAGTGGCTTCAAGTTTCATTTCTAAAAATCTAAATGGTTTAAAATATTAAATAAATATGACCTCATAACTTTGTGTGTTAAGTCTTAATATTTACCAACACTCTAATTGATACATTTTTTTCTTATCAAAATTAGGATAAGATAGGGAATAATTATTTTAATTTTATGTTATTGAATAAATAAAAATATATAAAAGAGACTATTTTTTAAAACAAAGATAATATTAATATTATTGTTTTAAAGTTTAAAGAGATATTGGATAGTGATAAAAATGTGAATGGAAAAAAAATTAAGATATTTTAATTAAATAATCGATTACAGTAAATAATCATAAATTCTTATGAAATTTATGTGAAGATTGGGTAAGGGGTAATTTCTAAACTACCATGGAATAATAAGATATATTATGTAAAGGCTTAAAATTAAAACAATATATTAAATATCTATAATATTCATTTAACTTAATTTTCAAAAATTTTGTCAGGTAATCAATATAAATATATATATAAATATAATATATAAATATAGATATATATAGATATATATACTGATTTTAGAATGCTTCTCTTAAATGTTTTAAATATTAAAAAAAATATTTTCTTTATTATGTTAATAATATAAATAAACTATAAGCAATTATCATCACATATTTTTTAATTTTTAATACAATTTTTTAAACTTTAACCTCATTTATTTTTTAAATTTAAAATTAAATATATAGAACATTTTTAAAATAATTGTACTTAAAATATATTTTAAAGCCGAAGAGCCATTTTGAAACTAACTTATAGGTGTAGAAAATAGAGCAACAGAAAAATATTTTATATATTCCTTTAATTAATTTTTCAAATTATTTAAAAATGTTAATATTTCAATTAAAAAATGTTAAAACAACATTTTCTTCCATGATAATGTTGTTGTAAAAATAATATCAATCTAAAATTCTCATAAATATGTTTTAAGGCTATCTGAAATTCAATTCAACATTAAAATTATAATTTAACATTAACAATTTACCATTAAAAATTATAAGTTGACATTAAATATAGATGTATTTATAAGGTAATAGAAATCTATTTTGAATTTATGAAAAATGAATTCATTGTTAAAATTATAAATTAGCATTGACAATTTGTTATTTAAAAGTAAATATATACATCAAACATTATTTTCAAAAATATTTATTTACATTTACGATGGATATTGATGTTGGAATATTTTATAATTTGATATTAGATATTATTTAAGAAAATACTATTTATTATGAAAACTGATGTTGAAAATGCGAAGGGACTTATTTTTTTCTAAACGAAATTCAAATTTATTTAATCTATTCACATTTATAATTATTAGTATAAATTTATCATAATTATGGATTTAGTAAACATTAAAGGGATCTATCCAAGTTTTTTATTTCAAATTGAAAATTTTGAGAAAAGTGTGTATTTTTAAAGACTCCATTAATAGCTAAGATATATAGATGTACACATATATCATGTGTAAGTTTTTATTGTTTGAATTGCATTTTTGAATGTATAAATCATTCAATGCATTGAGAATATTATTGAGTACTTGGATTGTTTAGAATATATTTCTTAGATTAATGATTTCAACAAATTTTTGCTAGATTTTAAACAAATTTAAGAAAAAATAGAGCTAAAAGGTATAATAGTGAGACCACATGAAATGTTTTAATGGTGAGATTTTTTTTAGTTGTTTTATATAATATATACATAATTTTTTTAATGATATGTAATATATACATAGTCCATACTAAATCATTATTTTAACAAAGACATCAAGATATGTTAATTATGAACCACATTATCCACATAATCTTTTTTAATAATAAATGTTTAAATACGTGGGAGTATTACATAGGTAGCATATTGAAATATTTTATTTATGACCCATTGATTTTTTTAGGATTAATAATATTTTTTAAATGTCACATATTAATTATGTATTGGGAAATTGATTAATTCCACATACAACTCTTATTAAGAAGTAATAAACAATTTTTGACTTCATTTTTCTATTAATATCTTCTTTTTCTTTATATTCAAATCACATTACTTCAAAATTCCCTCATTCATCAACAAATTTTTCATGCAATGTTCGCTCTCAATCTACTTCAAGGGAAACCAAATCTATTGAGCACATATAAGAGTTTAGATAATAAAAAATGATAACAACTAACACTAAGAATATTATAAAAACTACCAAAAATTTACCTATAGAAAGTAAATGTAACCGCTAAGTGGCAAAACATGACATCAAGACTACAATGATGTAACTAGGGTCGAGTCTTGAGCACTTATATTAAGTATCGCAGGGGGTTTTAGTTCACATTCTTGTTTAATTTCAAGGTGAGAAATCCAAGCATCCAAACTAGCAATAAAAGAGTTTTGGTAATCTTGCACCTCCTTTATTTCATTTAGAGAAGAACTTGTATCATTATGATCTTGATGTTTCTCCTTCAAGAATCTGCCCAAGAGTGTTTTCATATGCTAGTGAAGGATAATGGTGTTTGGTATTGACTGTGTCTTCCCTTTGTGTGTCCAAGGTCATGAACCCAGTTGTTTCCTTATCTTTAGGTTTAGAATTAGAGTAAGCTTTTTAGTCACTAGTGGTGAAGACTTTAAGCGCACATATTTCCTCTTGAATTCTAGGGGAAGTGGCAAAGTGTAAATTGGTTGGAGTGTCTTGGGCTTAGTCTTAGACACATAGATGGCCCTCAGGGCCCCTGCCACAGAGCTTGAGTGGTAGAACATTTGTTGTTGTGGCACACTACCCCAAGAAAACAATAGGTAAGATAGCGTTATCACCAACAAAACCCAAAAACCAAAGGGATTAGAAAAGAAAATACGAATTCGAAGAAAATCCATTGAACCTTAAACTTCAAGACATGTATATGGCAACCCCTAAAGGAAAATAATTGATGAGGGAGAGTAGACGAAAAAAACTTGACAATATTGAAAAACAACTATGATTCAACAAAATTGAACCCAAAACTCACCTTTTTTGAACTATGAAGATTACTCGTCAAAACCCACCAAAGAAAATCGTAGCCAGAGAAGGAGTTTGAGAAATCAGGGGATTCCAAAATTTAGATAATTACCTATTGTTATTTGATACAATAAACCAAATCCTCCATAGTGATGAGAGCTAGTAGCTTGTTTCCACCTCTTGCTCGTGCAATGATAATATCCTTTGTTTCTGTTAATACTTGAAGAATTACATCCACTACATACCTTTCACTCTTCTCCTTATCATTTCATAGTAACTAGTGGGTGGGTGGAAGAGCCTCAATCCCAAAAGGTAGGTAGCTAAAGATATACTGAATGTCAATCCATGGCCTTTCAAAAAATCCTTTTTCTGAGCCAAAGGAGAAACCCAAAAAATACACCACACACATATGTTTTCTTTGTCGTGTGAAAGTTCCCCATTGTTGGTCAGCCAAAGGAATTGTACCAACTATATTAAACATGATATCCAAACTTAAAAACAAAAGAAACCAGAGAGTGAGATCTCTCATCCCAGAGAATTCAAGAAAAATGTTGTCTATCATAAGTATAAATTGTGGTAAATGTTATTTTCATGTGTGTTTCATGAGTTGTGTTTGTCATGCCCCCCCTACCCACCTCTTAAATGCGATGGGAGGTGGTGGTTTCTGCACCCACCTCCAACGTTTGAAATTCCAACACCCCGATCTAGAAATAATTATTTTACTTTCAATTATTTACCATTGAAATATTTTATTTACCATTCTAAATTTTTTAGAGCATGTTTACAACAAGTTCAGAGTCTCCTTCCATCAGGAGATTGGTAATACCTTGCAATTGAGAAATTTCCAACCCTTATATGAGAGCCATAAGTTCAACAATGTTGTCAGTGTTTGCACTAGTGTTCCAAGGCACATGTATATTGGTATTTTTTCATGATTGTGGATGATGCCACCATACCTTGTTAGGCCATGATTTCCTTTGGATTCCCCATCAAAATTAAGTTTAAGGAAACAAGTTGGGGGAGGAGAGAGGCCAATAGGATAGCTAAGGTGACAGGGGTAGGAGGAGAGGAAATTCAAGAAAGGTGGGGACGGGGAGGAAAATTAATAATGATGGAACCAACCTTGTAGTTATTTTCCTTCTAATCCTACGAGGACTAGACAAGAGGAAAATAGATTCCTTGATATGAAGGATAAAAGACTTCCATAGCTAGTTTGAAGGGATAAGAGAGCCCTTGCGAATTCTCTGGTTGTGTTTTTTTCAGATTACCGAGAGGAGGAGGTTAGGAGAAAGGGTATGGACAAAATTTAGAATGGGATTAAAAAATTCTTGAGAATGTCAGCTAGCAGTATTGTTGAGAATATTGGTGGGTTCATCGTCAAAGAATGTGAGGAATTTTGGAAAATAGGTCCATATATCCACAAAGAAAGCACGTGTTGAATAAATGATCCATATTTTTAGGATGTAGAATACAAAATGGACACTGCAATGACCCTTAGTAGTTTCACATTTCAATGTTGTCCCATCTTTGAGGATTATTCTACATCAAGAGCCATAGAAAAAAGGATATCTTAGTCCAAAAACTTTGTTTCCATGTTTCAGATAGAACTCTTATGTTTGTAGCACTTAATGACCCAATTCCAAGTAGAAGGATTCATAAATAGAAAAGTTTACTTTAGGAATGCAACCACAACTCTCTTTGCCATATTGGGATGAATATGGAATGTGCACTTTTTTGTAGGTTTCTCCGTAAGTTTTTTAATCATTTGGAATCCTATTTAGGGTTCCATGCTTCTTGTGGGCACCATTTATGCCATTGTGAGGTCAAGTCAATGTTTACCTAGTAGTCTAAAAGTTTATTTAGGTCTTGAGTACTCGTTTATAGTCATTTCATGTTTGGATTTTGTTGATAACACAATTTAGAAAGCTTATTACATGAATCATCTTAGAAGAAGACATTATGGCCATCCTTAACTTTGCAAGAATAGTGTTACTAAATCAAATACATACCTTTTTTAGAAAGGGTCCATATTGAGGAACCAAGGGCTATGGTGTGCATTCAAATAAGAAGTTGTGGAGGATTTTGAGGAGCAAAATTTTTTATTCAAACTACTTTCCTGAAGATATGTACCTTCTTTGACCCATCGCCACCAACATTTTTCTCCAACAATGATTGTTATGTTTGAGGGGGCTTGTAGCCCAAGTCCTCCATTTAGAATTTTTCTGCAAAGTTTCACCCATGCCATCAAGCACCATTTTATTCTCTAGGTGTGAGCCACCCAAAAGGAATGTTCACGATATTTTTCAAAGTTCCTATAGAATTGAGGATGAAGCCATCATTATAAATCGTAAAAATATAGGTAATGCCTAAAAATACGTTTTTAGTGGTACAAACATTGTAACAATGTCAATGGAATGGAAGGCACGACCTAACAATTTGCTATTAAAATTGGACAATAATTACTGCCATTTTGACTCCACTTGAGAGATCTGGTATCCAATGGATAACCTAAATATTTTAAGGGGATCTTGCATTATTGAAAACCCAAAATACAAGAAATGCATCTCTAGGCAAAAATGTGGTTGTTAAAGAAGAATACTTCGGATTTATACTTGCTTATATCCATAACAAAGGCAAAGAAAAAGTGATCCAATATATTTGTAATGTCTTGAGCTTCATGAATTGTTTGGGTGTTCATTCCCACAATTTCATCAAAAAATTGTTAGTGGTTGATTGAGAGATCACTTCCAAATAGGCCAAGGCCCTTGAACCTTTTCATTGTAGTTGCAACTTTTAGTGAGAGTCCTAATCCTTCCATGACTAGTGTGAAGAGGAATGGTGATAACAGGTCCCCTTATTAGATTCCATGGGTTGAGTAAAAGGTGGAGAGGTTGATCCATTTATAGGAATGGAGAAGGAAGATTAGATAAGATTGTTGATCCATTCTATCTAATCACTAAAGAAAATTAAAGCTTTAAATTTGGTAATAAAAATTGGCAATTAAAATTTTCAAATGCTTTCGAAAGATTGAGTTTAAGAAACATTCTAAGATTGTTTGTTATTTTTAGAGAATGAATGGCTTCATGGGTTACCAACATTTCATGTAGTATTTCCCGACCTTCTAAAAAGCATTTTTTCTCCAGAGAGATGAGATTGAGGAAAAAAGGGTTGAATTTCTTTTCTATGATTTTAGTGATGCTTTTGCAAAAGCATTACCTAGGGTGATAGACCTAGAGCCATTTTTATCTTCCACATTTTCTTTCTTAGGAATTTGAATTAGGAAATATGCATTCAAGGTTTTAAGAATGAATTATGAGTGTCAAAATTCCTGTACCACATGCCCGACTTCATTCTAAATGATTGAACAGTAAGATTGAAAGAATTCAATGGTGAACCATCAAGTCTATGTTATTTATTGATTGTAATTTATTTTATTATGGATTCTACTTCTTCAAAGGAGATAACATTGAGTAGGGCTTTATTCTGTTATGGGGTGATCACTTTAGGGATGCACATGAGTATAATTTAAATATCCCTTGATCTATTGGTTGAGGGTTTAGTGAGAATATTCTGTAAGAACTAAGAAATTTTTTAGAAGGTCTCTTGATGGGTTAACAATTTTCCAACTTTTAGATTTTTAACGAAAGATATATAGTTATCATGGCAATGTTGGAGAATAGAGTTGCGAAACAAGATTTTTTTCTTTTCTCCTTCTTCCAACTAGTGGAAATGGAATTTTCACTGTAAAAGGATCTCTTCCGGCTTGTTTTTTCCTCTAGATAATTAAGATTTAAATCTCGTTTTTTGATTAATTCCTCGAACCTACAAAGTAGAATAACTTCCTGCTAGATCACTTCCATTATTTTTTGAGTTTGTGCTTTTCCTCTAGAATGTTATCAATTTTTCCTTCGTTCCAACCATTGAGCCTCAATTTTATATGTTTGAGATTTCCATGAAGTGTAAAATTTACTCAGCCTCCCATTCTTCCTATTCCTTTCCACCATCATTGCATATTTTCTTTTAAATGTAGGTTCCAAAACCATAATTTTTTGGAAAGGAATGGTCTATTATGAGTCGTGGAATTCAATTCAATACTTAAGTATATGGGTCAATTGTCTCAACTATGAATGGGCAGGATGGATGCTTCTAGAAAGAGATAAAACCTCATTATATCCTCTGCTATTAGAAAGGGAACCAATCTTGAAGCCACTTGTTGCATTCATACACACTTGTTATTCTAGGCAAAAGTGCCACCATTTTTATTGATATCAATAAGATGTGGAGTTGAGATTGTTTTCTTGGGCATGATGGAGTTTGTATCCAACCTCCTTATGGCACCTTAGCTATCATATATTGATTTTATGAGGTAAATATCACCAGCAAGGATCCATGGGGAGTTAGAGATGATATTGTGAGTGTTTGCAATAGAGTAGAGGAAGAGGGGTTGATATTTAGGGGGGCTATAAAAATTAGAGAGGAAGTAGGATTCGACAGAGAAAATGGGTTGAAATTTAATTATCAAGATGCAAAAGGTAGTAAACACATTGAGAATATAAATGTGGTAGACACGTTAGGTGATAGCAAGACCTCAAGGAGGACGTTACACTTCTATAGTGATTTCTTGGCATTTTCTTCCCCATTTACTTATCATGTTGGTTAGTGTCACACTATTTTTTTAATTTATTTTTTGAATCATCATTATTGTACCATCTTCTAAGAACCATATTTATTTAACAATCATCCATTTTATTTTATAATTGAGACCCCTAATATTACAAGTGATGATTTTCATGATGGGGTATGTTGGAGGCATGACAATATTTCATGATTACTTGGATGCACCTTGAATTAAGCAGCATAACCCCCCAGCTCATTTATGAGTTACAAATTTCTTTTTCTACATCATTCCTCTTCATCCATGTCAGCTAGGTTTGGTCAAGTCTTTTAGTTAGTGGGTTTGGACACCAAGTAAGCTAGTGTTAGATGCTATCGAGTTTAATATTGAGGTTGCATGGAAATTTTTGAGATATGTGTGGCCTAACCATCATACTTGGTGTTCCAAGAGAGATAATGGACCTTTTCCCTTCCATGAGTTAGCCAACAATAGTAGTTTGAGTGTTTCAAGATCCAAGTCATCACATTTAATTGAGGCTTGATCCAACCCTTCCACCGGGGAAGATAGGATCACTACTAGGAGGGGTAGAAAAAAATCAGAGTAAGGATGTGAAATGATGGGGGGGTGTGACCAAAGGGGGTAGTGAGGGTGTAGGTAAGGAGGGAGGGAGGTAAGAGGTCAAGGAGTTTAGTGAGGAATTCTTCATAATTACGTCGGGAGGTTGCTCATATGTGCGGGTATTAGTGGGATAAAGAGATGAGAGTGACCCATAGAAATAGTGGAATTTTCCCAAAGGAGGTGTATTGTGAATGAGGAAGTTTTGGCTTACTTCACTTGCTTTCCACTTTAGAGAAAACTTCATTATCAGGAGCTAGAAGTGGTTCATTGTTTACATTTGTGGATAGCAAAGGGAAATTATAGTAGAGATAGACATATTCAAGGCACTAGGAGTAGTGCAAGTGGGTGTGTTCATAGTTGAGGGTTAACATCCAAACCTCATCTTGGTAGTAAATATCTATAGATTCAGGGAGTGGTTCAAAAATGTTCTTAAAAACACAAATGTGGGCATAGGGGATTTACCTTTCTTTTTTGGCACTAATAAAAATGGAATTCGTTGTGTTCATAGTTGAGGATCTACTACCAAACCTCATATTGGTAGTAAATAACTATAGATTGAAGGAGTGATTCAAAAATGTTGATATAAACATGAATCTAGGAATAGGGATTTACCTTGATTTATTGGTAACTTCAGTTGCCAAGGAAATTTCAATGCCAAAGGGGTTTCTTCATCCTAGACCTCCCACAACCATGAGTACATTCTGATCGAGACTGATGACGTTGTCAATTCCTACTTATCTAGCACAAAATTTTATGCCTAGAAGTGTAAATAAAGCCTTGTTCAACAATAAACATATGGTGCATTCTATGACACCCATGTACAATCCTCTATTATGGCCAATATAATAGTGCATAAACACTTAACTCCTAGTTCAATATTGTTTTGAAATTTGGGTATCCATTTTCTTATACCCAAAGAGAGTGTATTTTATGAAGGTTAGGTGCCTAGAAATTTCCCGACGAATGCATGGACAAGCATATAGTTTATATATTCTCTTGTTCAACTTGAGTAGGCCTCAAATTTGGGGTCTATTGCATTTTGTGGAAGACAAGTTTGTAGCCACTACTTCCCTAACTAGAAAACACAATGTTTAAGGTTGGGATGATATCCATTAATATTAGAGCCAAAAAAGGTGGAGATGGAAGATGAATATTGATCCATATTACTTCACCCTACAACTATCCTATTATAAGAGCGAGTGTGACTCCATTGAGTGGAATTTTCCAAAAAAATCGATGAGAGGGGAACTAGAAACACAATAACTAAAGTTTGAAGACTAACTCTATATATATATAAACTTTAAAATTATTATAATTAACATTAATAATATATATTTTATAATATAATTAAAATGTGTATATCTCATTCCATATTTAAGTTATATAAGTCATGTTGCTTCTTCATTCCTTGAAGGTATTCGGGTATTCGGTCAGAACAAACCATAGACAATAGTTTATCCCCTTTTACATGAAAAAAAGCTATGTTCGGTCCGCTTTCACAAATGGTGTAATGTAATTCCTTAACATTCCGCGTTGTGATGAAAAGGAATCCATTTTCGAGTTGTCACTGGGGAATTCATCAAATATTTATTCTTTGGGCCGTGTTGAATTTTTTTCTCTGTTACTTTGATTACATATCCTATACACCACAGAAATTCCTTTATCTGTTATATTGTAAGAAATATTTGATAGCAAAAAAAGTATATTATTACTATTCAATTTTTTAATAATAATCATTTTAAATTATCAATATCTAATATAGTAGACATGTTAAGCTAGTAACCTAATATTAACATTTATATATAATCAGTATCTAATAGTAGAGTGATATTTAAGTTCATCATTGAATCTATAGACATAGGCAACAGTAAAGCTATATAATGATATAAGCAAAATTCACATGATTCTATTACTTTGTAAATAATAAAACGAGGACAAATTATTAATTTCATCCACAGTGGCTTTCCTATGTGTTATAGGATAGAAAAATTTGATAATAAAAAAATCTTTTATTATAATTCAATTTTAGATAATTAATAATCATTTTACTATATCAATATCTAATATAGTAGACATATGTTAAAGTTAATAAGCTGATATTTATACATGTCAGTGTCTAATTTAGTAGAGTGATATTTAAGTTAATACGTTGATATCTATAGACATAGGCAAGAGTACAGTTATATAATTAGATATAATTTATGGTAGATTTAATCAAATTTATATGGATAATTTGAATTTCTAATTAGTTTGTAAAAGTGCAAAACTATATAATGTTATTAAGGGTAAGTTTTTATTAATTGTAATTTAGTATAGGGTAGATGTGTAGGTGTAATGTAAGTATGTAAACAATTTTAAATGTAGGCTAAATTAAAAAATAATTAAAATTTGAAAGTGATACTGAGGATAAATGTAAACATTTAAATGTTGGCTCAAGTTAAAAATAATAAATAAACATTTAAAAGTAATATAAACCTCAATAGCGGGGATGGTGTAAACATTTAAATGTTGGCTCAATTAATAATAAAAAATTGAAGTAATAAAAATAGTGAAATTCAATATGTTATATCTTTATTTTGTTATTAACTCATGAATGAGCCAATACAAGGTGCCTAAGAACTATAAATTATTACACAATCAAAATATTTTATAACTATTCAATTTTATAACATTTTTTTAATTAAATCTAAAAGGAAAAAAGTTTTAATTACTTTTGAGATATATCTAAACCCTCTATGCTCACAACTACTAAAAATATTCCCATATAAATTAAATCAAGATTTTAATAAAATAAAAAATGAGAATATTTTTATATATAAAGATGTGAATTTATATATATAAATAATATTATTAAGGATCAGCATAGATCTGTCTTAACTAAGGACCCAAAGCAATTAGAGCAAGCAAAGTGATAAAAAAAAAATAGAGGAAAGATAGTGCATAATTCTTTTAAGTTTTCATTATTATATTTTCTTTGACATGATTGATACAAAATATAGGTTTAATATTTTATAAACAATTGAGTATTTTTTATTTAGACGGTTTCTTAAACCCCATACAATGGGATAAAATTTAAGAGAGAGTAGGGGGGGAGGAGAGAGTGACAAAGTTGGAGGGTGGAGAGAGAGATGGAAAGGGATGATGAAAGAGAGAGAGGGGGGGAAGGAGAGATGGAGGTGAGAGAGAGGGGGAGGGAGAGGAAGGATGATATGGAAGAGATAGATGAGGGGGGAGAGAGAAGGAGAGAGGGAGAGGGATATGGAGTTGGAGAGGAGAGAGTGGGAGGAAAGAAGAAAGGCATAGAGAGATAGAGGTGGATAGAGAGAGGGAGTGAAAATAGAGAGATGGAGAGAGAGTGAGGGAGACATGAAAGGAGGGAAGAAAGAGAAAAGGAGAGGAGAGAGATAGAGAGAGAATGAGAAGAGAGATAAAGGGAGACACATAGATGGAGGGGAGAGAGAGAAGGAGAGAGGAAGGGAGAAAGTGATCGAGTTGGGGGAAAGGGAGATGGAGAGAGTGATGGGGGAGGAGATAGAGGGAGGTGGGCAACAAAGGGAGGGAGAGACGAATCAACAGAGAGAAGGAGAGAGAGAGGGAGAGAGATGGAGTCAAAAGGGGAGAGAAAGGGAGGAAAGAAGAAAGATATAGAGGGACAATGGTGAGAGAGAGAGAGATTTACAAGGGAGAGATGCAGAGAGATTGAAGGAGAGAGTAGAGCATGAGGTAAGAGAGAGAGGGGAGAGAGAGAGAGAAAGAGAGGGTGTGAGGGCCTTGAATTGGTGAGTGCCTGAGAGAGTCGAAAAACCGACGATCACAGTTAAAGGCATGCAATCACACTTGAGATGTAAAATGGGTGCTCGTGTTCGGTTAAAGTCGGCTCGGGTTGGTGCATTCAGTTAAAGATGAATAAAAGCTAGATGTCTGGTTATGCGTGGAAAAACATTGATTAAAGGTGACTCATCATTAGTTAATGGTGACAGGCGAGCATGCACGTTGTAGCGGACATGATGGGTGATCGCATGCAAGTCACCGAGTATAGGCATGTCGGGAAACCTGAGTTGGGAGCCCAAGTGGGCAAGCAACCAAGCGGATGAAGTACCCAAGTGTGTTGACAAGCTGCGCGAGTCGAGTTGCGATAGTGGACACGGTTGGAAAGTCATGTGGAAGTTTGATGGGAGAAACACAACGGATGACATGGCATTGGTGTCGATGAGTTGATAGGAAACAGAGGTGAGCTAACCTGTGACCCATTCGAGAAACACGATGGTCAGTCATGGGAGAATTACATGGCAGGTTGGTTGCACATTATGGAGAGTTGACTAATGGAAGAAAGCGAACAGATGTGATGGTTCATGGGGAGACACCACATAGAGGCATATAAATAAAACATGGCATGGATTGAGAGGCATCATCCTAGCAATACACAAAAACATAAATTTAGAGCGATCTAAAGGGCGAAGACCAAGGCACAGAAGGCAGAGGTTTGACCAAGGGGAGCAGGACCGAAAGTGTTGTCGAAGGTGAATTTGGGGTTCCACAGAGCAGTAAACAAGTGAACAAGCAAGTTGTAGTGCAATGGTAATCCTAAAACAAGAGCATAACTCGATTGTGTATTTTGGCAGTTCAAGTGGGCATGATTGGGTGTCGCTACACATTACTGCACAACAAGGTTGAAAGACAGTGTGGGCGAGTGACAGCAGCACTGAATGATAGTGTTGGATAGTGTTGCGATACGATAGTATGAGCATGGTCAAATGATAGAAGTGGTCGAGCAGAGTACTCCCACAGGGTAGGTAGGGTGGAGCGATAGTGAGGGTGACCTGTGCTACATGAAAGGCAGTGCTGAACAATGCACAAGGGTCGAGTAGAATGTACAGGGTGTGCATGACAATAGTGGTAGGTTTGGGTAAGGCATGCAAGGCTACATGACGAGCTAGTAGAGGTGCATAAACTTTGAAGGAAGTGTGCAGGCCGATATTTTGAAGGTTGCACGAACATTGTAAAGTTATTTTGTACAATTAAATTATAGAATATTTATATTGGGTAGACTCAGATTAATTGGGAGTCACTCCTCCCACATATAGTGCATATTTTTATGTTGTTGTGATGTTTTATTTCTACTGCTATTTAAGATTAGACTAATGAGATATAATTGAATGTTTTCCACTGCATAATAAACACTTGTGATAAAAATTGGCTAAGGTGTGGGTTAGGTGTAGTCTGAGTACTTGAGTATTGGTGAAAAGAAAAAGAACGGAGGTGCTGCACCCCCTATGCATGGTTGAAAGACTACCACAAGGGTAGGGGTGTGATAGGTGGTATCATGGCTTAGCTCAAGGCATGCCGAGTTGATTCAAATTTGGAGAAATGAAGGAATAGGACAAGGAGAGGTTGGAGTTGGTATTGAAGGTTGGGCACTATGTAGTTGGTCATAGTGCAACATTAATAAATTTAGTAGGGTAAAGGCTACAGGTTAGCGCTAAAGATGAACTAGGAAGTGTATGGTCGTAAAATGTTTTAAGGAAAATATTATGGTGGACAACATGGAGGAGCCACAGGTTACATGTGATTCGAGCATGAGTCCCGAGACAATTTTCATGAACAATATGTTGGATCACTTGGATGAGATAACTTCAAAGATGAGTGCATTAGAGGTCAAGAATTTCGAATTTAGATATAAGTTGACGAAGCAGGAAGAGGCTCAAGAGCACCTCAAGGTATGATATGAAGATATCACGAAGCTGCAGAAGAGTCTTGATGAGGATCTCAATTAGATAGCCATTTTGAAGAAAGAACTTGGGCAGGGATATTGGAGAAGCTCCTCACATCAAAGTCAAGGAACTTGATTGTTATGATAGGGTGAGAAGCATGAAAACACTTGGTAATTTCTTATGGGATATGGAGAAATACTTGCAATTCTTGGGATTTATTAATGAGGAGGCCAAGGTGAAGGTACCTACTCAATTCCTTAGAAAGGATGCCAAGATGGGGTGGAAAAGGAAAGTAGACCAGATTTCACACGATGAGGCTGAGGACATCTCTACTTGGGAAGAAATGAAGGAAGCGTTGCAAAGTCACTTTAGCCGCAAGATGAGACTTGGGATGTAAGGACGAAGATTAAGTACATTAAGAAAACAAGGAGTCTGCAGTCATATTAATGATAATTTGAGAGTGTGGTCTTGGAACTATATGATATGGTGGATAAATACAAGGTGTTCAACTTCATCATTGGATTGAAACCTTGGGCACACAATCAGGTGAAGAGGAAAAATATTGAAACACGTGAGGAGGCATTTGTTGCAGTTGAGAGGATGGTAGACCATTATGATAAATGGATTGAAGAGAAGAAGAATAATTCTGACAAACTAAAGGAGAAATCTACAAAGGAGCATCATTCAAAAGTAGGTGGTAAACAGAAAATGAAGAAAGCTTTGAAGTGTTGGCTTTCCGGAGAAGAGCATACGGTGAAGAATTGTCCTTCAGGACCAACTATGGAAGTTTTGGAAAAATCTAATGGAAAGAGGAAGAAAGAACCAATGATTGGGATGATGTAGATATTTGTGTTGCAACAACAATAGAGGCTATCCCAATGTGCAATCTTGAGAGGAAAAGGTTTGAGTATGTTGACATGAAGGTTGGGGAAGGAACTTTACTCACTATGGTGGAAAGTGATGCAAACCATAGCTTCATTAGAGAGGATGTTGCAAGGAAAGTTGGGTTGAAATTTGCACCAACCCAAACTCATGTTAAGGCAGTGAACTCTCCACCGAACAAGGTCATTAGCGTTGCAGAGAATGTGGATGTACATATTGATGAGTGGTTTGGGAAGATCGAGTTCACAATAGTTCTTATGGATGAGTATGAGCAGTTTTAGGGATGGAATTCATAAATAAGTATGAAACTATGATCGTTCCACATATGAAGAATATTTATATTTATGATGGACGGTAGGATGAACCATTGGGGATACCTATTGTGCCAGCTATGACAGCTAGGTGTAAATAGAAAGAAATGAATGTGGAGGACATTAAGCAAGATGAGGAGATTTATGAGAGGTTGAAACATGTGGAGGCAAAACTCATGGGATAGGGACAGATTATGAAGACATTGTCTGACAGTATTTTCAATTTGATAGGAAGACTAGAGGTGATGGAGGATAGCATAGATGTGAAGTCAAAGACTCAAGAGGAGATTCAGGAAGCATACCTAGAGAGACTGGAAGAGGAAGATCCTTATAGGTGGATTGAGTTATTAAAGAAGGAGGATGGAAAGCCTTCAGATTTTACATCCCCTCCCTCTTTCTATACTGTCATGGGGATGAGGCTCATTTTCTTTTACTCAGGGAAGTGAGTCCTCTCTTCGACATGATGAGAAAACATTTGGTGCAAGATGGATGTGATTGATAATAGGATGTGATGATGGTCATGATGATGTGAGATGCATGTGTTCTTGTGGAGTAGATACTACGATTGGATTAACTACCCAACTCATCATCATCAAAGGGGGATCTAACATGTAATGTTCTTGTAGAGTTGGACAATATTTGGGCATGGTGCAGGTCATGGACAAAGTTATCTAGGTGCCGATATATGGATATATGTCTCAGCGATGGAGGTTGCTGAGATGGGGTTGTTTAAAACAACAACATTTTTAGAGTGGTGGAGGATGTTAGGACCTTGATTTGGCGAGTGCTCGAGAGAATCAGAAAACTAATGATCAAGGTTAAAGGCATGCAGGCATGCCTAAGATGTGTAATGGGAGCTTATGTTCGGTTAAGCGTGACTCCAGTTGAATCATTTGTTTAAAGATGACTCAAAGGTAGATGTTCAGTTATGTGTGACAAGTCGTCGGTTAAAGGTGACTCACCATCGGTAAAAGGCGATAGGTAGGCACGCACATTGTAGCAGACACGATGGGCAAGCGCAGGTGAGTCACTAGGTAGAGGAATGTTGGGCGACCCAAGTTGGGTGCTTGGGTGGGTGAGTGCCTGTGCAGGCAAAGCGCCCAAGTGTGAAGATGAGCTAGGCAAGTTGAGTTGCGACAGTGGACATGGTGGGGAAGTCGTGTGGAAGTACAATGGGAGAAATGTGACGGATGACACGACATGGGCATGGGGGAGTGAGCGAGTAGCATGGGAAGGCTGACCTGCAACCCAACCGAGCGACATGATGGGCAACGATGGGAGAATTAAATGGTAGGTCGGCTGCACGTTATGGAGAAGAGCCAACCCATGGAAGAAATTGAACAAGCACAATGGTTCGTGTTCAGGGACAACATGGACGCATATAAATAAAACATGGTATGGATGGAGAACGCATCATCCAAGCCATCAAACATACACAAAAAAGGAAATTCAGAGTGAGCTGGAGGGAAAAGGTTGAGGCACACAAGACGGAGGTGCGACCAAGGGGAGCAGGATCGAAAGTGTTGCTGAAGGTGAATCTAGGGTTTCACATGGTGCTAAATGAGTGAATGGGCAGGTCGCAATGCAATGACAGTCGTACACCAACAGGGTAACTTGAATGTGTATTTTGATAATGCGGGTGGGCATGATTGGGTGTCGCTGCACGGTGTAACGCGGTAAGGCTAAATGATAATGTGAGCGAGTCACAATGAAGATGAATGGAAGCATCGGGTAGTGTTGCGATACCGTAGTGTGGGCATGGTCAAATAATAGAACCGAGCAGGTAGAGTACTGCGACATGGTAGGCACGGTGGACCGACAATGTGGGTGACCTACGCTACATGGCAGGTATTGTCGAACACTGCACGACAATGGTGGTAGGTTCAAGTAAGGCATTTAGGGTTGCGCGACGAACAGGAAAAGGTGCATGACAGGTGCACAAACTTTGAAGGAAGTGTTCAAGTTGATATTTTAAAGGTTGCATGAAGTCTGAAGGAAGTGTGCAAGACAAGATATTGAAGGTTGCATGAATTTTGTAAAATTATTTTTTACAATTGAATTACCTAGTATTTATATTTGGTAGACTAAAGATTGATTAGGAGTCTCCCCTCCCACACATGGTGCATCTGTGTATGTTGTTGTGATGTTTTATATCCACTGCTATTGAAGATTAAACTAATGAAAGATAATTGAATGTTTTCCACTGCAAAATAAACACTTGTGATGAAAAATAGCTAAGTGTTGGGTTAGGCATAGCCTGAGTACTTGAGTATTTGTGGAAAGAAAAAGTATAGTGGTGCCGCACCCACCTATGCATGGTTGAAAGACCACCACAAAGGTAGGGGCACAACAGAGGAAGAGAAGGAGGGAGGGAGAGGGAGAGAGATATATATGAGGAAAGGGTGTGTATGTTTGGGGGGTGAGATAAAGAGAGGGAATAAGAAATAGACACATAGATACAAATATAAATATTATATAGTATTATATAATCATCCTAGATCCATCTTAATCTAGAATCTATCAAGCGCTGAGAGGCATTAGATATCTTAAGGTGCACACCTTTCATCAAGTTTTTCACTCCAAAAAGAAGTTTACACCTCGAAATATTTGATTCCTCTCGATGCTTGATACATCCAAATTTAAGATTAATCTAAATTAATAAATATTTTAAGTAAAATGAAATTTCAATATCATGATTTGAGAAAAATATTATCTTTACTCCAAAATTATGATTTAGAAAAATATTAACTTACTCCAAAATTCATGGTTCCTTTCTTTAAGCAATATTTTCTTAGAAACTTATTTTGTTTATGTGGAACTAATATATAGACTCAAGTTTTATAAGTATTTATAGGATCATCAAATTTTGGGGCAAATGTATATAACACTAGGATAATCTTCAATATCTTAATAATTAAGGCTTTCCGTTAACAAAACTTGGAAGCTAAAGGAAAAAATGAATTCTTATAAATCAGTTCTTTAGAGAAATGGGGGTTTAAGAAAACGGAGGTTGAGGAAGAAGACGCACTATTGCTTTAGATTTATTTTTTAAATTTCTTTTACGTGTTATAATAAATTTATTTTTTAATCTAAAAATTAATAGAGAAACAAAATTCCTCTTTCATTTCGATTTAAAATTTGAAAAATAAATTTAGATATTTATATTATAATTGAAAAATTATTTAACTTAACCCATCACAATAGC